>JANRGW010044331.1:0-11297 GCA_024733675.1 Psilopsiagon aymara
TCGCTGCGGAGGCGCCGCGCTAGGCCGCCCGGCGCCGCAGGTAGGCAGCGGGGAGCTGCCCGGCGCTAGGCCCGGCGCAGGTGCGTTCCCCCGCGGCCGCGGGGCTCTCCCGAGGAGCGGCCGGGAAAGTTGAGTTTCCCCGGGTGCCTTTTGTCTTTGCGGGCCGAGGGCAGGGGGCCTGGGCCGTGTGGAGGGGAGGAGGGCGTGAGGGAAGCGGCGCCAGCTTCGAGGCGGGGGGGTGCCGCCCGGTTCCCCCGTTTCTCCGCGAATTTAGGTTGTGTATTTCCATGGTAACCCCCCGGTGGGAAGGCGGTGTCTGGAAGCGGTGCCCGTGCCTGGCGGGGAGGCACGGAGCGTGTGTGGCGGTGTCAGTGCTGGGCCGCCCCGAGCGCGGCCATCGCGGGCCTCCCTCATGTGGGCTCTCTCCCGCAGGTCCCCAACGCGCCATCCCCAAGCTCTGGGACCACCGGGCAGCTTCCCATAGGATGCGACGGGGAGAGATATGACGACGGCCTCCCTGAGATCCTCCTGGCGTGTTCTCGCTAAGGTGCGGACGGCTCCTCGTCAGGCACTGCTGTTGTAAGCGGTTGGTGCGGGGAAGTGATGTTTGGAGCAAGTGCTGGGGGTTTTAATCTGTAATGCTGGCACATGGCACCCATGTTAATGGCAACCGGGATGGACTGGGATGTGGAGCGCTAAAGGATTTGTTGGTTCCAAAAGCCGTTTAGGCTCACAGTAGTTCCTGGGTTTATAGAGAGTCCTAAATTTGTGTGCATAGACAAACATCGTTTCTTGGCTTTCCTTACTGTAATTTTTCAAAAACAGGATGTACTATTTAGAGAAATACCCATATGTGTTGGTAAAATACCGACCTCCTGCGCTCTCAACAAAAAATTAACTTTCTCTTTGACTGTCCGGTTTTGGCCTTAGTGTTGTATTGATTCTCTTTTCCGTATATTCTCTAAATACTTAGTATTTCTGTTACAGAACATCGTAGAATCATAGAATGGTTTGGGTTGGAAATGTCCTTGAATCATCTAGTTCCAACTAGAGTATACCTCCCATGGGCAGGTATACTTCCCATTAGACTAGGTTGCTCAAAGCTCTATCCAGCCTTTCCTTGTGATCCCAAACATGTGAAGCGATCCCAAAAGTGTAAAGTACCTATTTATAGCACATAAAAATATTATTTGACAGCAGATTTGCATGTGTGGTGGTTTTGAGAGTTTTCAAGTACAGGTGTTACATTGACTTTACCGTCTTACTGTACCCTATCTGCTGGAGTCCTGAGTGAGAGGAAGGCCTACACACTTCTGCACAGCTGTGGCCCTCTGTAGTCACAGCTGCTTTGCAGGCCTGTGAAAGAATGCTCTTACTAAAAAAATCTGACTGTAGTGCATTAATTGTTGTAGAGGCTGCAGTAATTACTACTTTAGCATGAGAGCCAGCGTGACTCTTTGCCAAACTGCGCATAGACAAAAGCTATAGTTCCCTTGAAATCCTCTGGGCAAAGGATGGTGCTTCTGTTGGGTAGGAAAACAATGCCTAAAATGAATTAACTGACAGGAGATCTACAGTTGTGTAAGCCAAAGCTGCTGTGCATCATGTGGGCAGCCTCGCTAGTGACGTCTGAAGGCCGCACTCTAGGAAGTGGCTCTAACTCTTCCATCCCATTTGACATCCCTGTGTCTTTAGTGCTGTCTTCTCTGTAGTAGGAGTCTGTTGCATGTGTGGAGGAATTTTGCCTGTGTTGACAGCACAAACTTCATGGAAGGAGAAGGGGACGTACATTTCAAAGGCTGACTGGGAATATTGTTTGCCTGAGGAGTGTGAGGAGCCATTAGGGAGAGTGGACAAAGCAGACCACACACTTTCTCTTTGGCAGTTTGAGCAGGAAGAAGTTGGGAAATGGAATCATGTAGGTATTGTTTCTTCTTTTGGGGCAGCAACTCCATGTAAAAGCCACTTCTGCTTTTCTTCTTCAGACGTTTGGGGAAATGAGGAACTGAAAGTTTCTTAACAGGAGTAAAGGGCCACAGTCATCTTACCCTCATTCCAGTTGGGAGGCTCAGTTTCCTTTTGGTTTATTCTTTTTATTTTATTACTCTTTATTTTCTTATTCCTCATTTTATTTTATGACTGTAGTGTAAGGAAAGAAAGGGTGAGCCTGAATTACTGTTCTGCGTATATATTTCTGTGGTCTTGTTTGATTAAGTCCAAAGCAGTCTTTACAAGGACATCTGATAATTGTCTTCCCCATGTTTTTACCTTTTGCACCCACTTCACCTAGGAACTAGGTTTTAAAAAAAGATCTGAGTATTCTTTCAAAAAGTAAGGAATCCTTAATGTATTTCCCTCATAGTCAGAAATGGTGGATTCATTTACTGATCGGATGTTCCAAAATACTCGTATTTGGATAGAGAAAAAGCTAGGATATTTCAACTATTAATCTGGTTCTTAAAAGAAGGAAGCCACTTTGGAGGAGTGTATGCTTAAGATAGGATATTGGGGTAGCATGTCTGGTGCTTTGCAATATGGCAGTGAGTTCCCGTCAGTTTTACACAGTTACAGTAAGCAGTGGTGTAAGGTCTTCATTTTATTTGTTGGCATTCATGGCAGGGGTGTTGAAACTAGATGATCTTAAGGTCCTTTCCAACCCTTACTATTCTATGATTCTAAATGTAGCATTCTTTACTGTAAGGGTGATATGGCAGTGGAATGGGATGTCCAGGGAAGTTGTGAATGCTCCATCGCTGGCGGTGTTCAAGGCCAGGTTGGACAGAGCCTTGGGTGACATGGTTTAGTGTGAAGTGTCCCTGCCCATGGCAGTGGGGTTGGAACTGGATGATCTTAAGGTCCTTCCTAACCCTAACTATTCTATGATTCTATAACCATACTGGTTTTCATGTTTATAGAGATACTGTAAATAGAAGCTATTTGAGGGATGAGAAGGAAGTGATGTGAGTACAGGTGATCTGTTTAATTCGATCTGCTATTGGGTTGGGATGAACACCACAGGAACTATCAACAGACACTGGTGGTGCTTTCTGTTGCTCACCAAGGTAAAGTTTGGATGATCTTGTTTGCTGAGTACTTGCCCTACAGAGTGGACTGGCATCTGTGTCAAGACCACTCAATAAGACTTGCTGTGAGCTGTGCTGTGCCTGCTTTTGGATAATCCCTGATCTTGGCTTTTTGTATAATGTCAGAACTATTACATATTTTTATTTGGCTCTTTCATAGCTACTTGCAGTTGTTCAGGGCTTTGGTAAGGCTTTGGAAAGATGTGATTCTCATTAGAAGTCATGTTTTTAGAAAATTGGTTTCAGGTTAACAAACCGAGCCTAATCCTGTTTAAGGTAGCAAGTGGAGAGCCTGCGCAGGGAGGCTTAATGTTGGTGCAGATTGCATCAGCTTCTATCAAACTCCTTTTGTGAAGTCAGGACATTAGTGTTAGATTTTTTGCTTGGGCTTGTGCAGTTCTTCTGCCTTTCCTCAAAATGCCACTGCTCTGTGGTCCCTGCCTTTGACGGACTTCTAGGTTGGAATGCCTGTTGGGGCTCCTTCATCTTTCTTCAAGCTGCGTGTACCTCTGAGGAGCTATACGAGATGCTCATATTTCACCATTTTCCAAGAGGATAATGCACACTGTAATGATGAGATGTCTGCAAAAAAGGAGTACAAAGGGATTTCACTCTCATCTTGTGTGATAGTGTGGGCAACTAACTAGAAGGCTTTTTCTTTACCTACATATTTCTACTGCTTTATTAATTGTTCCTGAGTGATTCTACCACCCCTAGCATGGAAGAACCTGACACATAATGACCCAAATAGCTGTAGGGAGGTCTGCTTCTTCAGCACAGAAGCTGCCTTCCAATTTCGAGTTAGTGCTCAGCATTGGGAAGTTAGGGTTCCGGATGAGAGAGAGTACATTAGGTGTATCACAGACTTTTCATTTAATTGTTTTGTTCAGTACCTGAATAAAAGTGAAATACTGTTTTTACGATAGTTTGTCTATAGGGAGATAAATTGCTTTCCAGTTTTTGACAAAATATTTGCCCTTGTGTATCATTCTAAATAACCTGTGCAGGCATGCATTCAAATAACTGTGTTATTCAGTGGTGGAGCTTTTTAAGATAATATTTTTCAGAGGATCTTGTTGTATTTAAAGAAGTGAAGCTCAACTACAGTGGCTTCAGCTGGAGAAGGCAAAAGAAACCAATGCAGCATATAAGAACGTGAAAGTGGGATGCTTTTTGACCCTGGCCTTGCAGTCTACCCACAGTGCTTTACAGTGGAGATGCAGCTGTCCTGTTCTTTCTTTGTGTCCAGATCACTTTATTTCTTGCCTGTTTCCCCGTTTGAGGGGAGCATTTTGAGATGGCATTATGATAGAGATGATTTAAGGGGATGGTGGCAGTGCCGTTACTCTTCAAGCTATTCAAGTGCTTTTGCTTTCCCACAGTTCTCATTATGCAGTTTGCCGAGAAAGTTGGACAGTCTGGCTTAGCTCAGCACTGTTCAGGGAACTGCAGAAGGGGCAGGATCATAACAGTGCATGTGGCTGAGTAGGACTGATGAGAAATGCACATAACTCATATGTAGTTTCCTTGTCAGGCTGCTTTCATACCAGCAAGGCTAATCTAGAGGGTCATCACTCATGCTAACTCTGCAGAGAAGGCATACCCTCAGTATGGGAACATGGAGTCTGGGGTACTATTAAAAGATGTGTGGAATGCACTAATATGCATGAATCTAAATATATGAATATAAATCTGTGTATATTTATTAGGCTTTCAGAAAGGTTGGGCTGACACATGCTCTACTCCAAGTTGTGTAAGGAGGTTTGACGTTGGAGCGTGCACCAGATGCAGATGGCTTGCCATGAGGACAAGTCACAGTCACTCTGACTCTAGCCTTGTCCACCTGACAATCATCATCTTACTGTAAAGCCCCAGGGTGGAAATAGGTGTTCAGAAAGAGCTTGGGTTAGCAGAACAGCTTCCGCAGCTTTAACCTCATTCTCTGAAACTGCTTAAACATTTCTGCTGAAAGCTAGCCTTTCTGGCTCTTTCACTGAAAGAGGGATGTCTGTCTTGGGGCACAGGGACAAGTGCGGAAATTTCAGCCTGGGGAATTTCAGCTGGTTGAAAGAAATGGAAAGGTTGTGTTAGTCCAGGCTGGTTCACATTGTCTTCCAAAGGTGGTGTGTACTTTGCTCATGCCATGGTTTCCTCGTTACAGAGTTGAGTCCTGCTGATTTAGCAGAAAGAGCCGTATAATATCAGCGTGGGAAAGCTAACCTTTGAGGACAGAGTAAATATGTTAGACCAATAACAGGCATGTTGTTAGTTGTTGAGGTCTTGGAAGGAATCCCATGTGCATTTTTCTCTTGTAGTTAGATTTCAGGTATCCTTTTCCTTTTAAGTATCCTTGATATTTATTACTTCTAGAAATGCTGAAATATTTTGCTTTAGGGTGACTTGTGGGTGGCTTCTGATGGTTTTATACTCCAAAGGATGTTGGGTAACCAGAGCAGTACTTCAAAATGTTTTGATTTCATTCTGTTGTTGCCAAAGCCATGAAAAACAGCAGGGATTTTAGCATGACATTCATATACATAGAGAAACTTCTCCTTGCCTTACGTTTGAAATGAAGAGGGTACCTCTTGGAAGTTACCTAGTGGTGTCAAAAGTGCGGCTTATTGTGGACAATGTGGAATACTTAAAGGAGAACTTGCTCAGTGTTTTGTGGTCAATAGAGGCTCTGGGCTGTCTCCCCTGGATGCTTAGGTTCTCTTCTCAGATGTTGCTATTTTTGAAGCCAGAATCAAGTTTGGAGGGCGCATTCTATGACTTGTATGAAGGGCTGGAGCTAATAAGCAGCATGTTCCTGGGTGTCCCTTGTAATACCAGTTAACTTATAAAAACTATCAATCTAAGTTGAAGGTATTATTAGTAGGTTGTGGATTTATTTTCATTTTGGAGGGAGAGCACAGAGAAGGGAGAAATACAGGTTTCTTCAGTGTGTAAATTGAGACTTCAGGCACCTTGCAGGGGTTGTGCTGGATTGTAAGTCCTAATTTGTATTATAGGACAAATATATTTATACAAATTAATTTATTTGTATGATAATACAAATTACAGCTTTACAAACCTAAGTGTGTGCACATGAAAATTAACAGTAAAAATTGCTAAATCATGGAAAGCTATTACCTTAAGTAAGAAATAGAAAATTGTTTGGCAGTGCTAAAGGGAAACTGCCCAGAAATGAGGGAGTATGAAGTTAATGTCCATGAATAGGTGAGGTTTAGTTTGTACCTTCTCTAATATCTGTTTATGCAGAGTGAACGCTGGATGTTCTGGTAGCAAAGACTTACCATCTGAAAAACAAAGTGTGCAAAGGACACGATATGGAAAGGCAGTTTCTCAAGAACTTCCTGCAAATCTTAACACTTACAGAAACAAGCACATGCTCAAGAGTTATAACCATCCTGTGCAATTAATTCTGAGTAATACACTTTGTTGTTGTGTTTTTCTTGTAACTGCTGAAACCTCAGGTGTGAACTCAGGAGTCATAGTGTAGTCATCACAGAATTAACTTCTTAAAATTCATGTGATTAATACTTTACTAACTGTGCAGATCTTCTGCTTTGCTGACTGCACAGTATCCAAGCATGTGGTTATTATGTTTGTCTTCACAGTCATTTTATTCCATGCTGTACATTGTACAGCTATGTCATATCATAGTTGCTGAGCATGTTATTGAATGAGGGTGTTTTTTTAAGAGGAAGCTGTAAGATATTTGAGCTGAAATCTTAATCTGCATGTGTTGGTGCTGTAAAAATACCATAAATTCAAATAATCAAAACTGTGTTTGTTGTTGCCATGGTTGATTTTTAATTTTTTTTTTTTTTGTAAAAATGTGTTTTAACATTTGACTTATTGTTATTTTTTAAACTAAGGAAAGTAATGCAGTGTGCAAAATAAATTTAGTATATTGAAGGCATGTTGCAGATACAGCCATTATCATGTGTTCCAACTTTCATCATCACTCTTGTATCTAACCCCTAAAGGTTTTTTTTATTGTGTTAGTAATACATATTGCTAGATAAAATGTCAGTAAATTATGGTGATTAGTGAAGACAACAGAGAGAATCTAACCCAATTTTATTCGTATGTAATTTAAATATTGATGTCATTAAGTTACACGGTTGCATATTCTTATTGCTGCACATATGCTCTTCTAAGTAGGAGGCTCAGGGGACTCACCATTTCATAATTTATTCTGCACAGCTTGTGCATTTAACTACATTTACCTGCATTGCACTTGCATTTAAACTTGAGTGAGTGCAAATACTCTGCAGCAGTTTTTTTCTGTTAACAGTGAGTTGTTTGATGGGGTTTTTATGTTTAAATCTGCAGATTTATATATAGTTGCATATTTTAAAATGCTGATTCAGGAGGCTGGTAATGGATTTGACTATAAAATGTTTAGTAGTGTAGCACGAAGAATGGCTGTTCTGTTGGTGAACAAATGAGACTGTTCTTAGAGTGTGTGCAAGGTTAGGGTACACAGACAACTAACAGCAAGGTGTAGGGCAGGATTTTTTTCTTCATATAGACCTGTTAGAGATTCCTTTGTAGTTTGTATTTAATTCAGATAATACTGTTCAGTTTTCTTTCTCTGAAGTGATACGTATTAGGCTAATGTAAGGACTGCAGTTTGAGGAATGCCTGTTTTTGGACGGTACAAGATGGGTTTATTCCTGTGCAAATGTGGCTGTTCATTGAGGTTAATTATCCATAAGGTTCTGACTTATGAAGCTACTAGAATAGCTGTTAACTATGAATAATTTAGTACAGCATCATATTGCTTGCCACTTAAGAAGGCCTCTGCCTGTGAATCCTTATATCTTATTGAAATTCAGTCAATAGTATGAAGGTTACTGCTTGCACTGATATTTTATTGTACTCTTTTCATTCTATTTTAAGATTTGTCTGTACAATGGCAATGTGAATAATTTATGGCAATAAGTAATCTGTGCAAGAGTAGGCATAATTTGTTTTTGAAAAGCTGAGGTACTGAGGTAGTTTTCAGTGTTGTCTTTTAAATCTTGGACGGGCATAATGCAATTAGTTTTCTCCACTGAGATTTATGTAGGTGTGACAATTCATGTCTTAGAATATGCTTCATTATGGGGAAAAAGTGAGGCTTAATGAAGGACTTGCTAGCAAGGGTATGAGTTTTCAGTGCTTTCTGCAAACTGTCTTAGTTACTCATACATCTGGCTAGAGCAGGCTATGTCTCATATTACAGAGGCTTTTTCAGGAGAAAAGCTGCAAATGCAGAACTTTGAAGCAGCTCCAAGTGCAGATTAATTTACTGTATGCCTTTAGAAGACTTGATCATTGTAAGTCAGCACTGGCTGTGTTTTTTTAGGAATGTGATAATGATGGCGTTTTGTCATTAACATATACTAGATTTTTTTTTTTCACAAAAGCAGCCAAAAACATTAGGGAAAAGCTTCATGAAGAGAAAAGTTGTTTCAGAATGTCGAGGGAAGAACATAAGAACATGAACATGCAACAATAGTAGTAGAGCAAAATGTTTCTTTGGAGCTTTTTGGGGAGAGGAACTGATGCTTTATGATTTTTAAGGAAGGTCTGTCAGATGTCTGAAAAGGGTTTTTCCCTTTCTGATTACTTCCAGATTTCCATTAGTGCTGCCATTCTCTATCTTGACTAGTAAGTTTTTCTGGTATAAGAAAGAAGGGAATCCCCTTCCAAGAGAACATGGGAGATGGATTTTCAGTCCTTGTGCAGCTTTTTTAGAAAGGGTTCTGCTGCTCTGTTTTCAACTTCAGTTGACCTTAGAAAAGTCACTTTTAAAAGTACAGTAGAAGCACGTTATCCTCCTTGTCTTGCTGTGTTGTCAGATGGAAAGGGGGAGAAGCAAGTGAACGTCAGGAATGGTACCCAGTGGATAGTGTTTTGGCCAGAATACATGTTTGTTAGTCATTATGGGCCCATTCATTAGGATGTTCTATTACAGCTGTGTGTATCTTAACTCTTCTTTTGAATTGCTCTGTGGGATATTTGCAGTCTCATTTAGAAAGTAGAACTTTTTTGTTTTCTGTTCCAAATGAGATTTGTGGTGCTGTTAGAAGCCGACATGGTGACGTACACTTATCCTTTGGTGCCCACTTCAGTGATTGAAGATAAAATAGGCCTTTTATCTTTTTGTGCTCCTTCACAGGGTAGTGAGTAATTTAGGTGTCCATTAAGGGTTGGTAGTTCAACGCTAAGATCTTGCTAGCTGTGTTTATTTGTCTTTGAGGGTGAGGAATCATATCAGTCCCTTTGAATGGGCACTCTTTGAGCTGTACATTATGGGGGTGTTTTAATAAACTCGCAAACCTCTAATAGTTCTACAGCTTACTACTGACTCAACCCATACTTTGATTGAAATGCAGCTTTGCTTACAGATGGAAAGAACTCATTACATTGTTCAGCCCTGGTGTAAAATTTGTAAGGCTGCTTATTTTCAAATTGGGAGCTTAAAATCCTGAAAGCTGAAAATTAGTGGGATTTTCCTTACTCCAGAGCTTTTCGAATTATTTTTTAGTTGTCTGCTCTCTGCAAATACTTTTTTATGCTGAAATAAATTATCGTTTATTTTACTAGGCAGCCATGGAAAGTTGAATTGTTAGTTTTACTGATTCAGGGGATAAAATATGTGTTGTATGGGTAGTATCTGCTCATGCTTTTCTGGTGTGCTTCTGTTCTTCAGATTCTGATTTGTCTGAAATCTGATTATTTCAATTACGAGAAATCATGAATAATATATGGTATCTGTGGGTTGCTGTTGCTTCTCAGAACCAGGAATATAGGTTGCAGACCTCTTCCTCTGGAAAAAAGAGTGAACCTCATGTTGCTGGGGTCCTAATGTTAAGGCAGTGCAGCGGTGAGGACACAGAACACCCCACCTTCACCCATAGCCTTTCTCACCGAGGCATGTATCTCACTGTGGTCAAAGGTCACTGAGTGTGGCATGCCTTTGCAGGCCCCTCACAGAATGCTCTGCTCATCTCTTGAGTAGAGCAGTTGCAGGAAGCTTCTTTGAGGTGGGCTTGGGTTTGTGAGCTCCCTCAGCTATGGTTATATGGGCTTTTGATCCTGGCCTAAACCCATCCTGCAGATGGGTTAGTTTTTCTGAGGTTTGTCTTAAGTGCCGGTAGTTGCTGCTCTGCAAAGCAGTTTTCTGAAGATTGGCATTATTTGTGTCTTTTTCCTTGCCTTGCCTGGGCTGTCGTGGTTGCTGTGGAGTGCAGCCCCCAAAATATCAAAAATATGGTGGGAACCAGATGCAAAAGGTGATGTGCTCCCTGCAGTCACTGAGCATAGTAGGTAGGAAGGCTGTGTGATGTGGGAGGCTCTACATTTGTCTACTCAAGCTTTCCGCTACCAGCGAGGAAGTTCAATGTGAATGTGTGCAGTAGGCCCACAGTAGTTACAGCAATAGAAAGGAAGAATTGCCTCAAAATCTTTTTTTTTAAATGCACAATTTTATTGGTCCTGCGTGCAGGAACGAGCTACTGTCCAAACCTGAAAGTGTGGGAGACAACAGGCTGTGAAGTTACATTCTGCTGTTAATTTTCACCTTTAAAATGATCTGTCCCCTGTTACTGTTGAAATGTCAGTTAGTGTTGCAGCTAAAAAATTACTGTGCAGCTGATGGAGTGTTATTGTTTTGATACATTCTGTAACCACATCTTTATATTAAAGCCTTGATATTTATTGTTTCTTATTTAGCTTTTATCAAGTGGTGATTTTATGCAATGGCATCAAGCCACAGTTCTTCACCAGTGCCTCAGTCAAACAGCAGTGATGCTTTCTTTAAAAAGGAGATGGATGCTACAAAATGCTTTCGACCTGTGCAGTCACTGCCTGATGTGTGTCCCAAGGAGCCTACAGGTAATGTTGGTGTGCAGGGAGAGTGAAAATGGAGTTAAACTTGCTAATCCATTGACAATTGCTCAGTTCTTGTATACTGGGCATGGTGTACTAAGCCGTAGTAGTCTCATTTAAAAGTACACTGTAAAACTGCTTTGTACCACCCAGTGTCCCTTTGGAGAGCTTTCCTAGTTGCAGCTTACTTTCAGATGTCCACGTTATAGATGGGATCTCGCTTATATGATTTCACATTGTTGTGGTTTAGGTCGTAAATCAGCCACGCAGTTTGTTCACTCACTTCCCCCTTTTTCTTCCCTCTGCTCCTGGAGGGATGGGAAGGAG
>JANRGW010044334.1:0-28059 GCA_024733675.1 Psilopsiagon aymara
GCAGCCTTCTCTTCTCCAGGCTGAACAGCCCCAACTTTCTCATCCTGTCTTCATATGGGAGGTGTTCCAGTCCCATGATCATCCTCATGGCCCTCTTCTGGTCATGATCACTTTCCGTGGCACATCACTCCTCCTTTGCAGTCCCTCACCATTGAAAAAAAGATGCCTTGAAGACTTACTACACTTTTACTTCTCAAAGACAGAGGCTTCAGAAAAGACTTCAAACAGCTCCTCCTTTCTTCCTGAAGCGGCACTGAAGCAGGGACACATCCTTCCAAATTCAGTGGAGAAACAGATGCTCCACAAATTTAAAGATGTGCTGATAGGGCTGGATTGAAATACATGCCTAGATGCTTTTCTGAGTCAGAGCCAGAAACAATTCCCCAAATTCACCCGTTTTGCTTGAGACTCATCACAGCAGCAGATAGACAGCCGTTTTCATTAAACCCTTGGTATCGTGTGAGTTTGAACACATCCTTAATTGCAACACTCTGACTGGCATCCCCACAAAATGCAAAAATTTTGATCTCTGCAGGACCATACCAGCCCGCAGCAAACAGCCCTGGGAACAGCACACAGCACCCTGTGAGACACAGGTAAGACAGAGAGTTCCACATTAGAGCAAACACCAGTGCATTTTAATCTTTCTCTAAAACCAGCCAAATGAGAGACTTTCATTTAAAGGAATTAATGTAACTAATTAGATTCAAAGACTAAGGCAATCTGTCTGCAATTCTTACCCCAGTTTGGTAGGTAACAGGTGACTGCTTGTGCCTTGAGCAAGCACAGACTCCTACTGAGAGAAAATAAGCAATTTTATGAATATTCTCATGGTAAGCAATCATGTTAAATCTAAAGACAAAGTAAGATCTGTCTTCCAAACTCTCTAAGCACATGCCCCTTTTAAGCAGGCTCAGAAAAAATATTTTATATGTTTTGATGAAGTGACGCGAACAGGCTCAGTAAACCTTCTGCCCCTGTTTTTATGAGCTGAGAATAAAGAAAGTTACTTTTTGGAGCAAAGGACAGTAACAAACCATGGCTACCAATATTCAAATGTCAAAAACATCTGAGCAAATTCCAGATGTCAACCATGTGTTATGGTTTAATAGTTCAACTCTGAATCACAAGCACAAAAACCTGTTACGAAACACATGCCTGCCTGCATGTGTGCTTGCACACACCAATGTGAACTACTTAAAAAAGAAAAGCCATATTTTTTGTGGCAGCAGCAGCAATGGAGAGGGGCCATTAATCTGAGCTGAGGTTGCAGAAAATTAGCAAAGCTTTTTCTATGCCAGGACCAATGGTGTGATAATTTGTACTTTTGACTTTTACAAAGAATGAGTCTAAATTGATGAGAAATTGAACACCCACCTGACAAGCGTAATCCTTTGAAATCCTAAAAGTCCAATTGCATCCTGTGTCTTGAATAATCAGTAGCAGAAGTCACCGACACCCCTGCCATGTGAAACCTGTGGAAGTCCAAATAATTCCTAGCCCTGCTCTCTCAAATAGTATTTATATTGTGGCTTCTTAGACGCTTTCATTACTTTTTTCTTCTGACATAAAAGGAAGAAATATCCATCGCACTGATGTCTAGCAAGAGCCATGCCTCATATTCTTTCTGGTGAAGAAACATAGAGAAGAACCAGCTATTTCTTTGTGTGTAACTTGTGTCTGTGAGTGGGCACCCTTGATGGGTGTTTTCATCTCTCCCTAGCTCTGGGTGGTGGGCTTGCAGGGGAGATGACAGGCAAGATGCTCCCTCTCTGCTGTGCTCCAGCTTGACTGCCTGCCCAAGTAGGAACCTGCAAGCAAGGGGAATAATCTACTTCAGCTAATCAATTTTTTACCCATCCCTTCCTCCTGGAACAAGTGCTGTCTGTGCCATTCACCCACATGCTGCAATCAGCCTGCTCCCTCTCTCCTTCTATTCAAGTGGCCCTCTCAGAATCAGAGTAAGTCAGGAGCTTTGGGATCTGGACGAATTGGTCTCAGAATTTGCATATCAGTGAATTCCATAAAGAGCTGTTGACACTTTCCATCCCCCAAGAATTACACCCCTGAACATCCATAGGTAATTGCACATTGTATGTTTTCCTGGTTGATTTCAAATGCTTGTTTGTCTTTGGACATGCACATTGCAGGTCTGTGCACCCACACAGCCACTTGTGTGCGCAAACCTGAGCCAGGTAGGCCAGCACACACAGGAAGTTCACAGTAACTACCTGCTTGGCTTGCCCAAATAGACCTGTATTCTTATGAAAATTAAGCCTTTAAAGCTATGTTTAAATAAGCTGCACTAGATTATTTTAATGACTTCGTGACAAGGCAAGTGAGGATACTGGCAGTGGACTGGCTCAAGCAGAAGTCCTTCGAGGAAGGTCATGCTGCTAGGTTGGAGAGCAAATTGCAGCTGGGGGAACCACAGCAAGGGGCTCCTCAGCTGCTGGAGGATGGTCAGCAGATTAAAGAAACTGAGATTATGTTGATGCCATCCCTGACCTGGTCTTGAAAAGCAAGAGACAGACTGTGCTTGTTGGTGGGTGCTGACAGAGGTTTCAGTCCTACAAAGAGGACAACCCTCTGCTTGAGAGCTCACAAGAGGTTTTTATGTTTCCTCCAAAGTGCTCTTCACTGTAAAGCATAGGCCTGCTGGATGGGAAGGAAGAATGTTAAACCATGCTGGAAAAAACAACCACCCAAGCCCAAAAACCCAGCCGTCAAGCGCACTTACGCTTCAGTCTCTTCAAATTAAGATTTCACACGGGAATCTGAGCAGGTGCAGTGTTACTCGATCTGGCCATGGCAACCGCCTGCCCTCCATAGCTGACCCTTATTTATTTTGCTGTGGTTTCCACTCAGTCGGGTCCCGATGGTGAGGATTTCAAACCCTGTGTAGCTGAGAAGCAGCAGCTGGCTCTCTGCTGTTCCAGTCACAGGGATGATCTGGCCCTGCGCAGGGCACTCACTAGGGACAGAAACCTCTGCCCACCAGCTCCGTGCATGGCCATGTGCTCAGGACAGGCACACATGGCCAGCAACACCTTGTCATGGAGATAACCACTTATCTGCTGTGTGCAGAGAACACCGGCTTCTCATGACAATGCCAGCACAGCCCTAAACAGCTCACACAGCAGGCAACAAGCAAGAGGTTTTCAGAACACTCACGTTTCAACATTATAAATGTTGCTTATATACTTGGACCTAATTTTGGCAAATCCCCAAATAAAAGCCTCTCCCCGAGCTGCTGCTGTTTGTAGGGGCTGTGGAGAGTACGCCCAAATTACAGAGGCAGGAAGAACTTGGCTCTGCAGGCATGATCTGGTTGAAGGCCAGGTCATGCCATAATATTTGCAGATGTACATCACAGAACAGCAGCATTTGTATGACTTTTTGGCTGCAGTGTGACTCAGGGGGAAATGGAGATGATGGGGGTAAAGCAGCGAGGGAACAAGTGGGTGCTGCAGTGGGGAGAAGGTGAAGAGTGGAAACAGATAAAACTAGATAAAAAATAGATTTAAAGGTTAGAAATGTCTCAAAAGGGGGTCATCACAGCAGGGCAGAGGCAGGCAGCTCTCCCACAAGGCTGACTGAAGCTGGCAGTCTAGGGCCGCGGGTAAGGGCAGGTGTGTCCCTGGGCATGGGAAGGTGGTCCCCAGCAACATGGGGCAATAGAAGTCTCCTTAGCCACGGCGTAATAAACTCTATGGAGAGGTGAGCCTGGAGGAACACACACACACCCCCCCCCCCCGTCTGCCCCAGTGTGAGGCAAAACTGCTCTGTACACAACTGCAGTCCCTGGGAGCGATTTCTGCAAGGAGATTTTGATGACAAGCCTGAAGAGATGCACATTGAGCTCTAGATCTTTCTGTTGGGTTTGGGGTTTTTTTCTTTGCATGATGATTTTTCATAAAAGCCTACCGTGTTCGGAAGGATTGCCATGGAAATAGAATGACATGCACTGTAGCGTACTGCTCTCCAGGGTGTGGGTGCTGCCAAAGTCGTGTTAGACTAGCTCCATCTCGTGGAAATCAGCAGCAGAAGTGGGGCAAACAGCAAGGAAGCGAGAGAAAAGCTGCAGGAAAATGTTGCCAACTTGCTCCTTGGCTGTGTGCACCAGCAATGGTTTTGGTTCCCATCTGCAGGGGTTTCACTGATCCCATCCAGCTCGGAGTTTCACACCCGCTTGAAGGTTTGAAAGAAATGAAAAAAATCCTTGTGCAAAGTCAGCAGAAATAATGTATTTTTTCTGACTTTTGATATCTAGCTGTACTATTCACATGGTTACTCTCATACTCAGAGCTCACAGGGGCGTTTGGGGCTGTGCAGTGCCTTCAAGCTCTGCCACACAGAGCTTCACTTCAGACCCATGCGAGCTTTGCTCCAGACCATGTCCTAGAGAGACTCTTTCTCCCTCCATCACTCTCTGCCTCCACTGGTTAATTTACAGCTGCATCTGCACCTTGTTCAGCATTTCTTTCTTGTCTCTGTCACCTAGTTCCCCCTCTAATTTTGCAGCTTATTCCAGAAGTGTCCACACCCCTGTGCGTGTACTTATAAATGGGAGGGAACATCTGTACTGCAGAGCTCAAGCACGTTCCTGTCTTTGAAAAAGTTTCCAGTTTAGATAAGCAGCTCTTTCAATCATTTATATGAAGTAAGTACACAGCACTAAATCTATGAGGTTATATTTTGAAAGAATAGCTACTCCCTCTTTCCTAATGTACTCTAGGGTTTATTCTCCTGCTTATTCAGACTCTGAATTTAGCCTTTGATATTAGAGTTCATCTTGCAAGTCTACTTAATCCATGTCCTGCAGGATGTGGGAGACAGTGGATTTTATCTTCAAAGACATGTTACCACCACTTAGAGTCATCTAAGAAAACAAATCGTTCAGGCTTAAGAGGTCTGGCAAACACCCCATGAGCTGCAAAAGACATCAGCAAGCCATGAACGTGTATCAGTGAACACAGATGCAACAATCTTAGGGGAAGCTGCACTCACCTGCAAGGTGCCGAAACACATAAATTATGCTAAAATGATGAATTGCCACATTGCTACTTGGACTTCAGAGGACCTCTGCATTTCATTGCTATGCTTACGATACCCCCGAGTGCCTTAGCAAACAGTGCCCATTCAGCACATGATCATGAGAGCTGGAGCTCACTCTCAGGAGGTGACAGCAGAAAGGCACAGCAGTGTACCCTGTAGAGATCTCACACTGCAGGCTGTGATGAGGTCTGCCCTGATGGTGGTCTAGAAATAAGACTCAACAAGAGAGGCTATGGAAAATGCTACTGACAAAAAATCTGTGTGTCATGGTGAAAGGAAGGTTCCTGAGCATAACTTGGCAGATCTTCCTCTGGAAGCAGGTAACCTGCTGCAAACTCCAGCTTCTTGCTGTCTTCTGTCTGTTTTCTGTCTCGGCAAGAATGTTCCCTAGCCTCTGAGTGCTCCACGGTGCTGGGCATGACTTTTCCACATGAACTACTGCAGGATTTGGCTGAGTAGCAAGCCACACATTGCTGTTGATGCTAAAACCGTAAGAGACAAGTGAGAAAATGAAAAAAAGGGTAATATGGGAGGCAAAATTTGGAAGTCTTCTCTAGATCAGATGAATTTCACTTTCCGCCCTTGTTCACTCCACCATCCTCTTCCAAAAGGTTATTTCTACTACTGCAAAAAAGACCATCTATACAGTACTATGGCATTCTATGCCTGTCTCATGTAATCAGGCCAGGCAACTCCCAGCCAGGGAAAGCTTGCAGCTCACAAACAGCAGCGCATTGAAACACATTGCTATTTCTCTCATACCAGCAAAATTTCAGGAACTGCCTCTTTGTGAATTCAAACCTCGGGCGAGTGCCCAGCCCTGTGTGTTTCTTTTAAGACCCACTCATCTGTGATCCAAGGCAAATACACCTCCCGTGGTGCACTGCAGACAGAGATGTGTCTCTGCCCCAGGCAGTGCAGCTCAGATCAGCACAGCAGCATGACAAAGTACAATTCACACACCTGCTGGGAGCACTTCTTTAAACATGGCTTTGGCCCCATATGCTGGAGACAACAGCCCTGACCCAGCTGCTGCTGAAGCTGAATGGGCATCAAAGCAGCGCAGCAGAGCAGATAGGGAATGCAGCGCCAGCAGCCTGTCAATGCTGAGGAGGAAAGAGTCAATACCAAAATAAGTAACGAGTAAAATAAGAGCAAAGAAAATACAGCTACGCCAAGAGGAAAAAGCTTGTAACTCACAGCAAGTGTGATTAGGCAATTGGGTCCAGTGCCAGAGGAAGAAATCACTATTGGCTAACACCATCCTGGCAAGACTTCATTATCATCGCCTGCAGGAGAATGGAGCCCTGCAGTGGGAATGAGCTTCTTGAACCATTGCCGCTCCCTTCCTTTTGGGCTAGGCAGACTAGCCATCCCAGGCCTTCCCTGATACAGTCCAAATAGCAGGCTGGCTGTTCAGCAGCTCCCAGCCACTCCAGGAGAGTTCATGGGGTATAGTGCTTGAAGCATTTCACCACTTTTTCAGAAGTTATTGAAAAAGGAAGAGAAGGCTATTGCTGGCCTATGGCTTTGCTATGAAAAAATATTTTTGAGGGATGGCAATACACAAAGAATTGGTACCAAGCCAAGCTGCAGTGCAAAGTTCTGATGTGTTTTTTCTGATGACAGTGAAACCTTGCTGAAGACTGAGTTGCTGAGTGAAACACTTTCAAAAGACTAATCACCAGTCTACAATACTGCAGGACATTCATCCAGCAATCATTCAGGGGCTGAGGAGTAAACTTAGCCTGTCTCTGACCTGGATCTGACGTGCTCACCAAGTCCAAACTCTTTCCTTTCACATACCTTTGCAAACAGGGATTACGTATTTGGTATGTGTGTACATACATGTGGCATTTCATGACACAGACTCAAGTTGATGCAGAGACTCAAATCCAACTTTATTACAACCAAGACCTTTTTATCCCACTCTTTGGTACTTTCCCAACCTGCACATACATACAATGTTCAATCTCATTGGCCCCTGTAAAACTCTCCAGCTAAATAGTCCAATCACAATGCTGCAGACCCTCTCACAACCCCCCACATCATCTGGCTTTTAATGCCCCAACCCGTCTCCCCAGGGCTTGTCAAAGCACCAAATCCTCAGAGCTCATTCCCAAACTGCTCTTCATGCAAAGGTTATCACCTTCACTCCCCGCATCTTGCCCTCCTTTGTTTTGTGTATTTACTATCAACACATGCTTAAGGGCTCGATTAATAAGAAACTGTATAAGCTAATAAAAACTTACAAAACAAACATTCTTATTACAATTTTTTCATTTGTGCTCCCAGCCTAGCAAATAAACAGTTAAAGAACAGTTAACATTCTGCTCTAACAATTGGTTTCAAACTTTATAATGAAAATACAGATAACATACCCATTTTTACTGATCTTAACAAATCAATTTCTTGTGTCTGTGTTGTTATACCCCCAAGCCATTCCACATGTCCACAGAATTCGAGGCTGCTATTGCTTCCTGAACCGCAGTCTGAAAGGATTTGTAGGTGTAGCACCCAACAGGCACAGGGTGTCAGGTCCTGTAGCACTGGCTAATGTTTTCTTTTGGCTAGGAGAGAAACCATGGTAGGGTGGGTCAGTCCTCTTGTGATGAAGAGAAAGAAGACAAGGTAGGACAAACCCATCATGCAGGGACCCAATGAGGTCCTTTATCTGTGGAAACACAAGCGTACCCTCTTCCCCCAGTTATTGAAGGGGATGGGCCTTCCCATTCATGAGTTTCAAGATTATGTACTTTAACATCAGCTTTCCCGTGTTCAAAATTCTTAGAAACCCAGAGATGGCGCTGCATAAGAGGTCCATCCTCCTACCAGTGATTTAAGATATCCAAAACATAACAAAATTTCACTATACGTTCTTGTAGGGTTAACCCTGAACTCCTCCTTTCTTGTTTCTGTAACATAGCTTTAAGGGTACTATGTGTGCATTCAGTAACAGCTTGGCCTGTAGGAGAATGTGGAATACCTGAACATGTTGAATTCCCCATCGTTGAAAAAATGCTTGTGTTTTGTGTGCTATGTACCTTGGGCCATTATCTGGTTTTATGGTTTTTGGAACTCCCAGGGTATAATATTTATTGGAGTAGTCCATAATTTAAAAACAAAGACTACAGCAGAGAGTTCTACTACCTGAGGTGATCCTGTGACAATGTGTACATCATTTTTCCAGGGTCCTTCAGCATCTTTCCAAACTGCTACTGCTCAGCCTGTCTTGCCAGACCCACCAATGCATACTGCAAGGGCCGCAGTTATTGGCATAATAGTTAATAGTGAAGGAGAAAAAAGGGGAAGAGAATATAGGGATTGCACAATTCTGTGTCCTGGGAAATGAATACTGATTTGCCCTGTAAAATCCGCTCGAGCACACAGAAAAGCAAAAGACTGGTGAGTTAAAAAGGTTAGTTGTTTTGTACAAAGAGACAGATAGGTAGTAGGTTCAACACCATCTAAAGTCAATAACTGCTCTCTTCCTTTCTGAATCATAGAATCATAGAATAGTTAGGGTTGGAAAGGACCCTAAGATCATCTAGTTCCAACCCCCTGCCATGGGCAGGGACACCTCACACTAAGCCGTATCACCCAGGGCTCTGTCCAACTTGGCCTTGAGCCCCTCCAGGGATGGAGCATAGCTATCTTTTCAATGGCTATTGTAACTGTTTCTCCAAAATCAGAGCGGAGCTTCTTCAATTTTTTCTTCTACCATTTGGAGTCCTGGTGTTGAGACTGCTTGGATCACTTGCCATTTTACTTTTTGGGCTGTTTTTTCTGATTCTGCAGCAATTAAAATGTCATCCATATAATGATAGATTGAAACAGTCTCAAAACACTCTCGTATAGGGCTTAAAACTGCTGCTACAAATCGCTGGCATACTGTAGGACTGTTTTTCATGCCTTGGGGCAACGCTTTCCAATGCTATGTTTTATGCAGCTCTGCAGCATTGATTGAAGGCACAGAAAAGGCAAATCGTGGTGCACCTTATGGAGCAAGAGGTATCATGAAAAAAACATCTTTTAAATCAATGTCTGAGAGGCCACATTTGTGGTAACATTGCTGGCTAGAGGAGCCCAGGTTGCAAAGCTCCCATACCCTCAATGACCTCATTTATCTTTCTTAAGTCATGTAAAAGCCTCCAAGCATTATTTTTCTTCTGAATCACAAAACCAGGTGTGTCCCATGGGCTGGTCATGGGGACTATGTGACCAGCTTTCAGCTGTTCATCCACCAATTTGTGTGATAGCCACAGTTTTTCTTTTGGGAGGGGCCACTGGTCTACCCACATGAGCTCATCTGATTTCCAGGTTAAAGGTGGGACCTGCTGCAGAATAGTAGCCCCAAGGAAAAAATTCCTACTGAAATGTACTCTCCATTGGCTTAAACAGCCTCTGCCCCATAGGGAAGGAGATCCAGATAACACAAAAGGCCTAATTGAGGAAGACCTCCCTTCTGGTCCAAAAATAACAACAAGCTCTCTGCTCTGCTTTGTAGAGGTTGGACCACCAATTCCCACTAATGAGGCATAAGCATCCATTAAAGGCCAACGGTCGGGCAATTGTGATGCAGAAATGAGAGCAACATTTGCTCCACTATCAACAGTTCTTTGTAAATGACCCCTGGCAGCACAAAAAAGACCCCTTAGGGCTGTAGTGGATCATCCAATTGACAATGGTGCCATTCCATGACCAAGTGGACCATGTCTGCCTGTTGGAATAAGCACAACTATTGTGTCTTGAATCATTGTCCCTCCCGAGGTGGCCAGGTCTGCTCCGGTACTGGCGTGCAAACTGCAGCAGCTCCCTGAGGGAGCCATTCAGAGAGGTAATTTCTTGTCATGGCGTGGCCTCTCACTGCGCTCTGCTTGAGATTTCTTGGTGAAGTTAAAGGCTGGCCATCCCGGTCAAATTTCAGTCTGCATTTATTTACATAATGATGCCCTTTATGACAGCATGAGGTGTCCCTTTTTGTAGATGCTCCCCTTTGATTATTTGCTTCTGGTTTTGTACAGGCTCTTTCCAAATGGCAGTACTAACCGCACAAAAGGTACTGCTGTGACTTAACCAACAATGTCTCAAATGCTTCCACAATCAGAGACAGATCGTGTTGTCTAGACCAGATATTCATGCAAGTATTTAGCACATTATCTATGCTAGGATCTCGTGATGGCTGCAATATTTTCTGACAGTCAGGGTTAGCATTCTCAACAGCAAGTTGTTTGAAAATGTATTCGCGTGCTTTCTCATTATCAATCTGTTTCCCCAGAGCCCCATTAAGTCAGTCTAAAAACTTATATAGAATACTTCTGCATCCCCCACCAATCTCTCGTCCCTTTACAGATGCCTCTATATCTTGAGGGTTTGGGGGATATAAATCGGGCTCTTTTTCTAGATCCACGGGCCCCCAGTCAAAAAGACCATCCATGTCAGCATCAGAATTGTCAGGCAGCAGAACCACAGGAGCAACAACAAAGGGCTGATTTTTTGATCTCATGGCAGAGTCCGGCAAAGAGGGTAGTGGTAAGGGAGCTGAAGGTGCCACTTCTGCTTCCTGTGTTTGTGAGCTGATATGAAGCTTTAAAGTTTCAGAAATAACTTGCCGCAGGCTCAATAAAGTGGCAGCATCTTTATCATTGTTTGTAGCACAGTCCCACAAATTAATACCAATTTTGTCTCAAATCTCTGGGGTATAAATATTAGTAGAATTAATAGATGGATCAGCTTTTGATGCCCAGGGAAGGATATGTTTAAATTCTTCTTCATCAACTTTTTTTCCATACTGCTTAAAAATTATAGCAAAAATTTCTAGTACATTTCCCTGTTCTTTTGTTTGAGACAAGGAAGCACAAAAGTACAAAATGTGATCAGTTCTAAGTAATGTTAAGTTTGATGGCTTTATAATAGAAAATAACTGAGGTGCTTGAAGGTAGCTGACAGTTTTACGTCCTTACAACCTTCGTATAAAAAGTGTAAGAAAAACAATAGAAAAGCAGGACCTGGGCGCAGGGAGTATCTGGGACTAGCAGATGTCCAGGATGGGAGCAGTTAAACTAACTGACAAGTAGAAGGACAGGATGATTGCTATGTCTGTAATGTTAATTCAGCTGGTGCTCTAAAGGCTGCCACCAGTCATGAAGATTGTTGGAAGAAGTAAACGTCTCTCAAAGACCACCACCATATTTTCTGCACAGGAGGGAAACTGTCTGGAAAATGATGTAATTCATGTGTAGTCTCATGAATATGCATGTGTGCCCAGTGACTGTATAAGGATGGCCTGTGTAGCAATATGGGGAGGCACCTTAGGAGGAGCTGTCTCCCAGAGCAGCAACAAAGAATACCTGCCTCCAACTTAAAATTCTGTTCGCGAGTTCCTGGGGATTTCTCCAAATCATGTTAAAGCAGACCCCAGAGTTCTCAGCTGCTTACTCCCGTCCTGCAAGAGGCAATCCGTATGCTTTGAATTCGCTTCCTTTCAGCATATGCTTTTGCTTACTTTCAGCAAGCAGTTCAGCTGAGCCACGCCACCAGATCGATGAGTATTCACTTTTCATGCTCAGCGTGGTAAGCGCCATTTGTGGGATTTCACAACACAGACTCAAGTTGATGCAGAGACTCAAATCCAACTTTATTACAACCAAGACCTTTTTATCCCACTCTTTGGTACTTTCCCAACCTGCACATACATACAGTGTTCAATCTCATTGGCCCCTGTAAAACTCTCCAGCTAAATAGTCCAATCACAATGCTGCAGATCCTCTCACAACCACCACATCCTCTGGCCTTCAACATCCCAACCCATCGCCCCAGGGCTTATATCAAAGCACCAAAGCCTCAAAGCTCATTCCCAAACTCTTTTCTTCGTGCAAATGTTATTGTATTCACTCCCCACATGAAAGGAGATGCTAGAGCAGGTGGAATTTCTGGAGCAAGCATCTGATGGAAGGAGTGACCTGTGGCTTCAGATCATTGGCAGCTGCAGAGGCCAGTGGCAGAGGAGGCATAACTCCAGCAAGGACCACCATGGGATCGCTTTATGCATTCAGGATCAATCGCCTCATTTCCACATCTTTATCTGTCTGAGTGAAAAAACTTTCCCTTTCAAAGCTGTCTGACAGAAACAGTTCATCAGCAGCACCCAACCACAGCCTCCCCTCCCAGGAGCCACATTGAGAATGAAACCCCGAGTTTCAGCAGCAAAGTCGGTTTGTTCTCCCATCAGCAAAGCAGGTTGGTCAAAGATTGGCAAGCAAACGCAAGGATCACTGAGAGGACAGAGACTTCAGAGCAGCATCCCTGAAGCACGGTGAGGACAAAGGAACAAATGTTACCCTGTAGTAAAATACATTTAGAGCTTTGGCATATTCCAAACTGGAGAGGCATGCATTTTACCTTGTTACAAACAGTTGCTACCAGCTTAGGATATTGGCAGTTGTACGGAGGCTCTTCAGTCAAAGACCAACAGCGCAAAAAGAACAGGTGAGAATTTGTTGATATGAATGGGGAAGGGGGAAGAAAGAAAATTGAGAAGGGAACTGAAGCAGTCAAAACTGTGCATAGACACTGTTTCAGGTTTCAAGCCATCTGGCTAAGCATAAATTACATCATGGCAGTTTCAGGTTTTTCTCATTCTTCTCATCCACCCTGAGCACAAGCGCAGCCTGCTCCTGCATACCAGCACTCAGACCAGCAGGTGGAGGAGTGGTGGCTCTCCTGCACACACAGTCTCACTGGTGGCCACCCCACACCAAAAGATCATAGAAACCCTCTCTCAGCCAGGACATGGGACACTTTCAGCTCACTTCAGACTGTGGGGACTGCATCACAGGCACTCCTCACCAGCGCTGATTACTTGAAAATGGGGGGAGAGGTTTCTCTCCTCTCTTCCCTGACCGCTATACATGGAAATGAATGTCAGTTAATAACAGGACTTCCTTTCAAAATGCTGTGTTGTCATTTCAAAGCCTCTCTGCTGAAAGTGCTTTAAATAGCCTGAACTCACACCAGTTCCCTCAATTTGCCTTTTTTTATATCTCTGACCCTTTTCCTCCCATTGCAAGTTTAATACCTGTGGCCAGACAAAGCAAACCAAATCCAACAAAAATGCAACTCCCAGCAATCAGTCCAGCCTCCCTGTGCAAGGGCTGAGAAGCTCCTTTTCCCCAGAGCTGTGCCAAGCTACACTTGATGGAGACCAGCTGGGGAAAGGGAAAGCTCAGAAGGGTTTTAATTATTACGTTTTATTGCTACTCAAATTGGTGTTACAGATGTAACCAGATTTCTCTCTCATCAGTTTGAAATCTAGCGTGCAAGACTTGTACAGCAAAATCTGCATTTTTCTCTGGGCTATATAGTACTGATAGAATCCATGGGGAGAGAGAATACCGGGTATTTTGTTTGCTTAGCAGGAAACAGAGGCTGAAATGTTAAGAGAGGGAAAAGTCTTTTAGCTGTTTCACAGAGGGACAGGGGCTTCCAGCACCAAGATCCTCAAAACATCTTCTGAATGTTTGAAAAATCGCAAGCTAGTCCAGGAAGATAACACAACAGTAGTAATATAGAAACAGTATCTGAAGGGAGAGCACAGGAGAGGTCCCCCTTTCACGCAGATGGAACATGGATGTGCAAGATGCCAGTAATTAATCAGTTGCTAATTCCCGTCAGCAATTTCCTTCCCGCATAGTACCTTTGTCCTGACTATTTTTGGATTGTGTTTGGTAGGACTTCACACAGACCCGCATGCGCCAGCCTTGGCCAACCCAGCTTTCTGGCTGGCAGGCAGGGTACAGGATGCAGGCGCGGGGGCCGGGAAACCCGGCATCCCCCTGGCCTCCAGCAAGCTGCAGTCATCAGCTGAGAGTTTGTTCATTCTGCCTGCTGAAAAACAATAGCCCCCTCCAAAGCCAGGGGTTCCAGGACCTGGTTACAGCAGCAACGCCTTGGCTGAGCGCCCTCTCCATCAATCCTTTTGAAAGCTGCCCCAAATAAAATCCACGTGAGAACAAGCTATCCAAAGAGAGGTGGTCAGGGGACCACTCCATTTTTCAGCATATTTCTATACACAGCCCTTACACCACAACCCTCGTTAAATTCTCACTTTCTCAAGGGGCACCTAGCTCACTCCCTTGCAAAGATGGTCTGGTCCAGTCATGGAAATTTTGGATTGAAGCTGTGGCATGCTTTTGGAATTAACCTTGCCCATCCGTGCCAGGTGACAGAAGCTGGTTGGTTGTTCCTCCACCAAGGAACAGCAGCGAAGCAGAGGAACCGGAACCCCCCAGGGCAGGGCGGTGCTGCAGCCTGGCCCCCAACTACCGAAGCAATCAGCAGACAGGATGGCGCCCAGCCAGGCACAGTCCTGCAGGTCTTGTATCTGTTGCGTCCCTACCACCCCTGAGCAAGGATGAAGGGACTTAGAGAGTATGTGCTGGAAAGTTCATCTGGCTGATGCCTCCTGCCCCCGCTTAGGGTTTCCAGAAGATCAGTTGCTGTTGAACAGAGCAGAGGGGTTTCACACGAAGTCTTGTGAAGTCTGACTTTTTTTATGGCAGTGTTTTCTACCTGCAAGTCATTTATGCTCTTGCTGCATCAACTTCTCCTATGCTTTTCCTCAGAGCACAGCCTGAGCCCGCAGCATCAGCAGCAGAGCCCACACAGTGTTTCCAGCTGGAAAATGCAGGTCTGGGGTAGGACATGGCAGGGGCGCTTGGTCCTCCACAGCTGCTGTGTCTCCTTTTGGAGCACCATGCAGCCACAGCAGAGGAATGGTCACAGCCGAAATCCCACTGCCCCAGGGATAACTACAGTGAGGGTTCTGTTGTTTAAAGTAATCATTTGGATTTCTATTTCTTGACTGTGATACCAAGAAAATAGCAAACAGAAAAATCTTGAAATCCATACCTAAAGGAAATGACTGAAAATTATTTTAACCCTTTGATCCTGTATAGACGGACACTTGGGAAACCCTGCTATGTTGAGTTGTCAATCCTTTTTAATTCAGAGCTACAGAAGACCAGCAATTACATGATTCATCTCTTAAATGAGAAAATTAACATCTCATGGTCATTCTGAGAGTAATAGAGACTGTTTAATACATCCACATAACCCATTGCACTTTTCTTTTTAATGTCTCAGATTGATTCCCACTTACTCCTACAGTCATTACGTATTTTTCCCAAGCCAACCATGGAAGAGGAGCAATTTCCCAGATTTATCCCACCTGCGACACAGGTCAGGGACCGGGGTTTTTGGAGGTGTTGTGCTCAGTGCTCTGACTGAAGCCTTTCCCAAGATGAGGGCCGGGCTGGGCCAGGCCAAACACAGAGCCAGCAGGGCAGATTTGACACCAGACAGGATTTCCCCTCTACCTGACCAGCCAGATAGGCTCCTGCAGGATCGATGATCCCACCCAGAAACAGGGCCCACCTTTCTTTGCTGTGGGTGGGAATTGGCATCCTGTGACTTCAGTGTCATGCCAACAGCCCAGAAGATGCCCACATCCATGCCACTTGGCTGAGGAACATGCCAGCACTTCCCCATAGCGGCCCCAGCGAGGTCCAGCACCTCATCGGTGGTGGTTTTAAGTGGGAGGAGAGACACTACCTGTGGGCACACACCATGGGTGACTCAGCACGTTTTGGTGAGCCTCGTTCCTCCTGTCCAGCTCAGAAACCAGCGTAAAATGGAGAACCTTTGGGGAGGTACATCCCTCTCTTGGGGACTTTTTGATAGAAAGGCAGAGTGCCTTGTTTGGGGGGGGGGACACAGAGGGCCGCAGAGGCAGTGCAGAGAGAATGATATGCTCAGCTCCCAGCACTGCTCAGCATCTCATGAGTGCTCATTGACAAGCACTAAAGCAACGGTGCTTTTATTATCATCTGGTAGTATTACCGGACAGTACTTACCACGGGGGTCTGCATGCTTTTGGATTTCTTGTCATCAGAGCAGGAAGAGTTTCAACCAAGCACAGAGGGAGTAAAACTTTTAGCAGAAAATTACTTGTGAGGGGACTGTCCCAGTGACCCCTGTGATCCAAGAGTGCCCTTGAACACAATAATGGAGAGAGAAAACACCCAGCAGTTGGGAACAGCAAATGGAAAAGCATGCAGAAAAGGAGTGCTCCGTGTTTAATAAGCCCACAGCAGTCACAGAAGGGCTGCAGACTGCCCAAGCCCATGGCTGGTGCCCATAACAAAGCCCCCTGTGAGCATCAAAAACTGCTTCTGCTAACTACTGCCATAAATTCTTATCCCTCCACATTTTGCTTCACAAGCACAAAGGGCTAAATTAATCAGATAGGCGCACATAATGAATAATTCAGATACCTCTAATCATTAGTCTTTTTTACTAAGCTCAGTGATTGCTTGTGCACATGAACAAGAAGAGGAACTTCAGTCACCCGATGCCAATTTCATAATGAATTCTTTATTATCTGAAACTGAGGCAGGCCCTGGAATTCATTATTTGCATCATAAAGCTTCCCGCTTCCTCAAACACCAAACACTCCCCCCCACCCCCCAAAAAATAATCTCTGGAGTTATTTCTATCTCGTTACATCAAACATAAATTCCACAGCGCACAATGACATGCTTCACTGCACTGCAGGAAGAGGCAGGATTAGCTTTGGCTGATACCCCCTCCGATTCAGAGGATTTTTCTTACAAAACAACACATTCATCTGAGATAGGAGGTTTCTGGTACGGGAGGTTTGAGGAAGCGTCTGTACCACCAGGGCTCATAGCCTGCCAGAAACTAGACACAGGGTGCAACTGTGAGTCCAAGCTGCTGCATGCCAGGAAAGAACAATGGGGACGGCAGGGACACACCAAGACTTAGCCTTTGAGCATTAGCATGGAAAATGGCAAATAAAGGAGCAAACATCCTAAACAAATTCTTCTGAACTTTCTGCTACCAGCTGCAGGGCAAGCAGGATTTCCAGCAAACACAGAGCTGGCTGGAAGGGTCAGGGCTGTTAGTGAGATGTATAGTGAAATATTCAGCTTGTCATTCAGGTAAGTTGTTTTCTTTGGTATTTTACAAAATTGGAAGAAAAAGAACCCAGTGAAATGGGATCAGCAGAGAAGCATCCTGGCAGAGGACAAATACAGCAGCAGGGCACTGCTGCCATGGCCTCTCTGTGCCTTTTGCTTGAAGCTTCACTGACCAAGTCACTGGGCTAGATGGCTCCATCATGCGTATTTGCCAACCCCAGTCTATTTTCATCATGCCTTTCCCTACTAGGTGGTGAAGAAAGAACCACAGAATCATAGAACAGTTCAAATTGGAAAAGACCTTAAAGATCATCTCATTCCACCCCCTGCCACAGGCAGGGACACATTCCACTAGACCAGGCTGGTCAAAGCCCCCTCCAACCTGGCCTTGAACGCTGCCAGGGATGGGGCAGCCACAGCTTCTCTGGGGAACTTGTGCCAGTGCTTCACCACCCTCACAGTGAAGAATTTCTTCCTAGTCTAAATCAACCCTCTTCCAGTTCAAAGCCATTCACTTCATCCTACTGCTACATGTCCAAAAAGTCTCTCTGCACATTTGTTGTGAACTGCCTTTAGGTACTGGAAGGCCGCTGTAAGGTGCCCTTGAAGCCTTCTCTTTTCCAGGCAGAAGCTGCTCCAGCCCTATGAGCATCCTCATGGCTCTTCTCTCAACTCACCCCAGTTTCACATCCCTCTTGCGCTGAGTGCTCCGGAACTGCACACAGTACTGCAGGTGAGCAGTACTCATGAGAGGTCTCATGAGTGCAGAGCACAGAGGCAGGATCACCTCCTTCCACCTGCTGGTCGCTCTCCTTCTGTTACAGCCCAGCATATGTTTGGCTTTCTGGGCTGCAGGTACACACTACTGGGTCATGTTGAGCTTCTCAACAGACCAAAGAGCACCACTTACTTAAGCCTGCTGAGAACAAAGCTGTCAAGCTAATAACCAGCCAGTTAAGAAAGAAAGAAAAAGAAACAAGGTCAAGTTGAACTATCTGCCCGGAACTAGTGCTCAATGCTGTCCCAGGCAGCAAGGACGGGAGCCCCTTTCCTGCTGGCACAGAATCCCTCCCTGCCTGCAGCTGCCACACACATATCCATCTTAGGGATGGTTAGAAATGCTGTCCCCCTCAAGAAAACTGATCATTACCTGTAATGTAAATACAAGTTAAAAAGAGTTCATTTTTTAGATTGAACTACTGCTTTTTAGCTTTACTGTTTCTACTGAGAGAAGCATGTGTCAGCATTATGATCCTTTTTGCAGCAATATAGGAACAGATCTTAGAAACACAGAATGATTTGGGTTGGAGAAGACCCTTAAGATCGAGTCCAGCTGTAAACCTAACACTGCCAAGTACACTATTGCCACCAGTCCCCTCAGCAGAGCTCTGCTTTTCAGTCGCTTCATGAGTTCTTGTGACTTCTGAGTTCTTGCGAATTTCATAAGCAATGTGTCAAATTCTTTTCAACTCAAACTTCCCACTGCATTAAATTCCCCTTTGTCGAGATGCTGAATTCTCATCTGCCCTTTTCTTGTTCTAGCTCCTCTTTCACACCGAACTGGCCTGTACCTAGTGGAGACATTTCACTCTAATTGAGCGTAAAAGCCAATTTCCCACAGTTCTCATATTTAAAAATGCTGTCTGCCCCAAAAAAGTGTCAGTACACAGTAATTTGGCTATAATTAAAGCAGGGAAGTTCCTCTTTCACTCAAAACCACTGTTTCGCTCACACTGAATCCGGAGTGTTCAGCAAACTTTTCTTTTCCTTATGACCTGCCTTTCAGTTGACTTACCCAGCCTGTGTGACCTTGGCTGCTCAGTCTTGCTTTCACTAAGGGAAGATAGCACCAGATCACCCATTTTAGCAACCAGCCTCTCCCCGTAATGGCCTGTGATTTGTACCTTTTGATTTTCACAATACTCACCGGCATGAGCTGCGAAGCGCCCAGCCCTGCTGAGAAGATGTGTGTGGAGGTGAGTGAGAGCCGCGGTCCCCCCAGAGATGCAGGAGCTGTGTATGATCTCTGGTGCATGCCTGCCTGGTGAATTTAGGCTGTTTTCACTTCCCAGGGGTTTCTCTCCGAGGGATCTGAGGGCCTTTATCAGAGAAATAAGGCAGGTGTCTTGAGATGTGCTGAGGGACATCAGTCACTGTTCTCCTCACAACTGCACATTTGTGCATTCTCATGCTCTCTCCTACCGCTGGCAGGGACTTCGGGAGTTCAGCAGCACACTTCACCTCTCAGGGGTCCCTAAGGGTGATAAAGTTTCACAGGGGTGTTTAGCAGATATTAGAGCTAGGCAGAGGACACATACAAGGATTTTGCCTCTTGTGCTGCATTCGCCATATAAGGATTTGCACAGAGTGGTGGGTGATGGTGTGTCTTTTTGCCTTTTGGTCAATGTGCTATACCACATGAGGGCAGCAAGAAAGTACCAGGAGTTTTGCAGGGCATGAGGAAAGGTTGACCCATAAATGTTTTCTTTTCTATTTTGGAGACAAGGAGGGGGGGAAAAAAGGGCAAGGATTTTGATGTAGGGAAGAGGCACAGTGGATACCCAGCCCTTCGCAGTGTGCATCTGGGGCCAATAGCAAATTCCTCACTGAATTAAATGTACAAATCCCCAAGTGCTCAAAGTTGCACATTGGGATACCTCAGGATGTTTTTTTCTCAGATCCCCATGAGAGTCACTCCATGCCCTGAAGCATATGGCAAGAGCATACTTACTGCTTTATTTGAATGGTAAAACACAGGCACTGTTCTCATTTACAGCGACAGCTATATATTTTTTATCTGCCTAAACCATGCACCACAGCAGTCAGCTCCATGAGTTTTTCTTTGTTTATCAGTAATAAAACCACTAGCTTTTCCAAGTCTGTATTTTGCTATTTATTTCTGTAGTTACCAGTACTGTATCATTTCAGTTCTTCTAGGCTAGACCTGACACAGAGAATCACATTCCACAGGTTGCAAGGGACCTCTGGAAATCACCTAGTCCAACCCCCCTGCCAAGGCAGGGCCACCTAAAGCAGGTTACACAGGAACACGTCCAGGTGGGTTTTGAACATCTCCAGAGAGGGAGAGTCCACAAGCTCCCTGGGCAGCCTGTCCCACTGCTCTGCGACCCCCAATGTAAAGAAGTTCTTCCTTGTGTTGAGCTGAAATTTCTTGTGCTTTAGTTTTCAGCCCCTGTGCTATGGCCACATGCCCTCACAGCAGGTACTTGGGCTGGTTTTCTGCCCACAGTCATGCCAAGCCCCTGCTTGTAGGGGCTCAGTTGTGAGCAGAGCTGGCTTGCCCCTCCCTGCAGATACGTTCCTGGGGTCTGAGCTCCAGCAGTGACACGGGCGGGCCAAGGAGCCACACTCCCCATCCAGCAGGGCATTTTGTTATGAAAGTCCCTTTCCACTTCCTCCGGGCTTCACCATGCTGCCACCGCATCCCTCTGCTCTGCCTGCCAGGCTGCTCTGCCTGCAGCAGCACAGCGACATGGCACTTCCCCAGCCCCCTCCAGCTACATGATTTGTGCTTCAGAGGAAAGGAAGAAAGTGCTCACCCTACGCAGCTTGTGGCTTGCAAGAAATACTGCTGCTACACCCCCTCCAGCAAGGCCACTGAGCGCATCAGTGCCCGCCTGTTTCACCTAAGCTACAGACTTGGTTTGCTCTCAAACACTCACAGTCCCATGTGAACGGAAAGACATGATCTCCATGCACTGCTCCCCAGGGTCCACATGCACCTCCACAAAACCCCAGTGGGCCACAGTACACACACCTGCACTGTTCACTGCTCAACACGGACTCCAGGCTCCAGTGCATTTCTCTCCAGACAGCCCACTGCTCCCTGTGCTTGCCTTATTCCAGCTAACAGAATGGCTTTGAGTCCAATTGAAACAGTCAGACTGGCCAGCTGTCTGCAATATGTGCATTTTCTTCCCTACAAGCAGAACATCTCTGAGCTTTCTGGCAGGAGATTGCCATAGCTGTGGCTCCTGCACAGCCACAGAGACCCTGCCCTCGCAGGCTGGCGCCATCAGCATTTGGACAGGCCACCCCATTTTCCTCTGGGAGCAGGGCTGGGTGAGCAGGAGGCTGACACGATGCTGGCTGAGCCTGCACTCCCATCGCAGGTTGGCAGGGGATGAATGTGGTGCTCTGAGCATCTCCACCGCCCTGAGCAGCACAGCAGGCTGCGTCAGGCTGACTGACCTTCACGCAGGCACCAGGCAAAGGCAGGTCAGACACCTGCAACGGTTGTCCCTGGTATCTACAGAGTGGACTTCTCTACAGAATAGATTGATTTATTTGCAATTAAGCTGAAAAGCCTTCATAGAAATTTTTAAGACGATCTTTGTCTGGCCTGAGATAAGCCTTTCTACTGTCCTCTTACTGCGGGTGTAACTTCAGTTCAGATCCAATTAATTTGGACATTTTCCTTACAGAAACATTTCCAGTCCTGCTCTTTATTTGCATCCTCTCTGCAAGGTTTTTTCAAGACTTCCCTTAGCATACACTTTTTTTCATGTTACCAGACTCATGAAATTCAGAATTTAAAAGTACATTGCAGGGGTTCTTTCTTTGGGATAATTCATCCACAAAAGTAAAAAATTCATCCACAAAAGTAGTCCTCACATGTGCTGACTTTGATAAGAAAGTACTACAGGTGAGGCACTCTTCAAATTAGTACAAGACAGATTCAAGGCATTTGTTTTAAAAACACCCCATAAACCTGTGCTGAGGTTTCCCAGGGCTCTGGCTGCTGTGTTTTTAAATAATTCAAAATTGTGATTGGTTCTGGTGTTTGGTTTGGGTTTTCTTCAGTGCTTTATTTTCCTATTTACATTCACAGTGCATTCTTCTTGCGGTTTCACTATCGAATTTTCACAGATTGCAGTAAATAAAAGCTACAACTGTGAAGGTTTAGGACTGAGGAAGATTCCTGAAGGGCTGCCTGTCACAACAGAAATCCTCGACTTCAGCTTCAATGTGCTCCCTTCCCTCGAGAATTCAACCTTCTCTGGGCTGAAGTCTCTTCTCTGCTTGGACTTAACAAGGTATACCAATTCCTATGCCAATATTTTTATTTCCTTTTCCATACAGATACGGTTCCCTGAAACTTAGAGAAAGACAAGTTTGGTCCTTGGAAATGCTCAGCATTTCCAATCAGGAAAACAAGATTTTTGTTTTATTAAGCTGGATGCTAAAAACCTTGTGTCACCCTGACTTCCATAAATGCCTCTCTACATCTATCATGTCAGGGCAGATTTTTTGTCTCACAGGGACCCTGTATTTAAATGTGAGCTTACAAGTACCAGGCAAGCAGTACTGGAAAAGAAAGAAACTTTTATCTTGGTGAAGGCAACTGCCCATGAGTTTTTACAGATATGAAGTGCAGTTTGGGCTATTGCATATATGGGGAAAGCTTTGCAGGAGAGGTCACTGATGCTGGTTTCTGTTGTTTTCTCAAGGTGTCAGATAAACTGGGTGTATGATGGTGCCTTTCACAGCAACAGGCAGCTGAAGACACTTGTGCTGACGGGAAACCTGCTAATGTTTCTGTCTGACACAGCTTTTGTTGGCCCACAGTCCCTGAAGCAGCTTGTTTTAACACAGACGGGAATAACCAGTATGTCCTTTATTCCAATGAAGAATCTGGACAGCTTGGATACACTCATCTTGGGCAATAACCACATCTCCTCACTGCAGCTTCCTCCCAACTTCCCTACTCAAAACCTCAAATACATTGACTTTCAAATGAACAACATAAATACAATCACAGCAGCAGATGTCTCTCTTCTGCAGAAGACCAGCAATATAACTCTCATCTTCAAAGGCAATGACATTACATACATTGAACCTGGAGCTTTCCTGTCCCATTTCTACAGTTTGGACTTCGGGGGCTGTGCTGACATCTCTGGAATCTTGGCGGGGCTACAGAACTCCACAGTCCAGACCCTTTGGCTGGGAACATTTCATGGTATGGAAAAGGAGCCCTTCATAACCCCAGATATTTTACAAGGCCTCTGTAATATCTCTGTCAAGGACCTCTATCTGCAGCTACGGCACTTCAGGAACCTGAACGCCAACACATTTCACTGCTTGACCAGGCTCCACAAGTTGGATCTAACTCAAACCCACATCAATGCACTGCCCACTGGCATCAGCGGCATGAGCTCACTAGAAGAATTAGTTCTGAATGCAAACTCCTTTGACCACCTCTGCAACATCAACTCGGCCTCCTTCCCATCCCTCATCCACCTCCACATCAAGGGGAACTCAGTCCTCCTGCAGCTTGGCTCTGGCTGTTTGGAGAAACTGGCAAAGCTTCAACATCTTGATTTAAGTAAAAGTTATATTGAAAGCTTTGACTGCTGTAAGGAAGCACTGAGTGGTTTGAGCAGTCTTCAGCAACTGAATCTGAGCCACAACATCAATCTGCACCTCCACGATGTGTTCACGAAAGACAGTGCTAGCCTGGAGCTGCTGGACCTTGCTTTCACTCCTCTTCATATCAACACTTCACAGGGCCCTTTCCAAAATTTGCATCTCTTGAAAGTGCTGAATCTTTCCTCCTCCCACATTAATACTAGCATCCAGCATCTCTTTCAAGGCCTGGAAAGCCTCATATTCTTGGACCTCAGTCAAAATAACTTTGAGTTGGGGATCATGCAAAACGACAAACTGTTCCAAGAGCTACCCAATTTAGAGGTGCTAATTTTATCATCCTGTGAACTGACAGCAATAGGTAACCAAGCATTTCACAGTCTCAAGAAGTTGCGGCATGTTGATCTGAGCCACAATAAACTTGCTGAATTCAGCACAGATGCATTTTCAAGCCTCAAGAACATCTATCTCAATTTTGCGCACAATAGGATCCATATCGTACCACATGACAAGCTAGCACCCCTAGATGGCCACTGCATAATCAATTTAAGTTACAACCCTCTGAACTGTACCTGCTCCAATATCGATTTAATCAGCTGGTACAAGCAGAATCTGGATAAAATTGAAGACTCTGAAGAAACGAGATGCTCTGAACCCAAATGGCAGTCTGGGACTCAGCTGGCCACCGTCTCACTCTCCTGTGGGATCACCACGGGAGGAATCATTGCAGTTGTCCTGGCTATTTTATTCTGTGCTGTCATCTTCCTTTGGGGTGCTCGCTATTTCAAGAAAAATTACCAGAAAATATAAGTGCATGATGTAGGCACAGAAAAGCTCTACAGCAACTGTATGAAGATGAAAGACAACTTACTGGTTTTGTGACATGTATTTTCTTAACTTTTGTAATACGCTGTCCATTTGTATTATAAATTTTAGAAAAATAATGAAAGAATTATTGAAAGCTGGAAAAATAAACTATGACCTCAGCCTTGAAATGAGTAACTTCCAAACAGAGAAACCCCAGTTCAACTTGATGTTAGCCCTGGTGCCCCGGCTACTATGATGCATTTGTAAAGGGAAGATCCAATGACTAAAAAAAGAAAACCAAACTCCCACCACCACTCCCACAGAAAAAACCCAAACCTAAACCAACCAAACCCCCACCTCTATCAAATGCCCTTGAAAACCAGTGCTGCTTAAGAGGTGGGTCTGTTAAAAGGAAAAACATCTTTCTGTGAAGAACAGGCACAACATTCATAGTCACTTAAGATCAACTCCTGCCAGACTGATAGAGCCTATATCATTATGAGGGAAAAATGGGCAGCCCTTCACCAGGGTACTCAGGTTAGGGAGCCTGTATCATTGCTCTGGTTTCTTTAAAGTATTTCTGATCCTTAGTTCCCAGCCATTAAACCTCTTCCCATCGCTCACCCAGGACAGGGCCTACTCCTGTACTATTTCCTAGACTCCATAGTAAGCAGGGGCTAGCAGCGATTTCATCTCTAACCGTAAAATTTGTAGATTGGTCAAGAATCCACAGGTGCTTGGCACTATGCTTTGCTCATTTCTGAAGGTACTGCTGCCAAAGTCCCTGCTTAGTCTTCTTAAGGAAGAAGTACGTCTCTTACTTGAAAAGCCCCTATTATTGTCTGATAGCAGATCAGACTAACACAACAGGATTCTTGCAGCTTTCAGATGCTTTCACATCATGCATGTTGCCTGCCTTACCGCACAGCTTCTCCTCCTCCTGCCTTTGTAGCCGTATGCTGCCCAAGAGCATGCAGGGGGAGATGTCTGATATTTCTTCTCCACTTGCCTATAAGCACTCCTGGATTAGGGGTACCAAGACATTGTCTCTCCTCACAGCTCTCCGATTGCTGATCTCTGTATTCTGTTTCTGCAGTCACTGACATGCTCTGCACATAAACCTCCTCCTGAGCCCATCTGCAGGCACGGCGCTCCCACTGCCCAGCCGCAGAACACCAAAGCTGTGAGGGCTGCCTGTGCAGGATGTGCCCTTCAGCAAGGACGGCTCTAAAGGAGAGAACGTCACCCAGCAAACCACACTGTCTGAGGAGAGGAATGCAGGGCTTCTCTTTGGGAACAAGTCAGCCGAGGGTTCAAGGCACGTTCGTTCTCCTCTCCCACTGCAAATCCAACTAGTTAAATGAGCAACCTCTGATAACTGTGTTATCTAACAATCCAGCACTAATGCCAGATGTGAGAGACTGATCTGAAGTCAGGTACCACTGTCCATTATCTCACAGATTGGTATGAGAAGCTGAGATGGAATTCCACCTATCTTTTGTCTCAAAGATGGATGGGAGGAGTTAAGACTAAAATATCCACTGCCTGAGAGTTGAGTGAGAAAGGGCTGAGATAAGAATCTTTCACCCACTGCCTCAAGGTTTGGTGTGAGGAATTGCTGCAGACATCTGTGTGTGTGCAGACATGTGCAGTTGAAGAGCTGCCTGCAAGGCCAGCAAAACTGGTTCACTAGGAACATGAGTATGTGACATTAAGAACAGAGGTACTCCCCCTAACCCACTAAAAAGGGGGGGAAAAGTAATCACAAAAAGAGTCATTGCCATGAGGATGACTCCAGGAGGACACCTCTGTGAGGACACTCTCCACCAATGACTACTAACGACCCTGAGGGACACTCTCCACGAGACATTGCCATGAGGGCAACTCCATCAGGACACCTCCAGGGGTACCTTCAAGGGGATGACTCCAGAAGGACACCTCCATGAGAACACCCCCGACAGTGACTATTACAGACTCCTGGGGCACATTGCTTCGATACTGACTATGAACCCAGAACTACCATCACTGACGACGACAACAATGGATCCCTTTACAATAATTTCCCTTTTTTATAGTAGTTGTCTTTTCGTAAGAGATAACAGATTGATTACATTACTTGACCTCTTTTGCATCTCAATTTTACTCTTGGGATCACGAATGAAACAGGGCCTGGGCTTCTTCCAATCAGACTCTGACACCAGTTTGTGCACCATTCAAGAGAGACCTGGCTATTCCATTATTTCTGTCTTAAATCTGTGCTTTCAGAAATATGAGAGACAAATACTAAAGTTAAAAGGGAGCGTGGCGCAGTCAATAGCCTGGGACAGGCACAAAAAATTACTGCAAGTATCAGACAGCAACTGTGGGAGACACACAAATGACAGCAACGGGGGGGGGGGGAACTGCACATTCAGGTGATGCTTTCTGATATACCTCTCCATTTGGAGAAAAGAAACCAGGATTTAACCACCACCAGTTTCTGAAACAATGCCCAGTGTCAAGGTGTGAACTCCTGTAGACTTCAGTCTGTTAAAACGCAAAACATGGCTGAAAAGCTAGAATGGTGAATGTGTTCCTATGCAATATTTATTTACACACAGGGTATTAAGTAGACTTTCCTGTGACCCTTCTGTTTCCTTCTACACAACTTAATTTTGAGGACCAGTTCTTCATCTTCTTTCTCTTCGACTTCCTTTACAGTGTCATTTCTGCTTTCTTATTTGCCTACAAAATGTCATTCCTAGGACACTGTGCAAACAACACTGCTGAACAGCATATACTGTATGCTTCAGGATACACAAATCCTGAATACAGGTATTGATTATTCTGAAGAAAAATTTCTATGTAGCTATAATACAACAAACCATCCAGATTATATATTAAAATTTTTTGACGTCCAAAGATTTAGTCTTCTGGGATTACTTGGCAAGCATGTAAATGGAAAGAGACGGTAATCTTTTATTCTTTATAGAATTCGTTTATCCCATCAAGCTCTGGTCTGAGGCAGTCCTTTGTTTCTAGTCACAGAATCATAGAATAGTTAGGGTTAGAAAGGACCTTAAACTCATCTAGTTCCAACCCCCTGCCATGGGCAGGGGCACCTCACAGTGAACCATGCCACCCAAGGCTATGTCCAACCTGACCTTGAACACCACCAGGGATGGAGCATTCACAACTCTTCTGGGCAACCCATTCCAGTGCCTCACCACCCTTACACTAAAGAATTTCTTCCTCATATCCAATCTAAACTTCCCCTGTTTAAGTTTGAACCCATTGCTCCCTGTCAAGCCTTTTATCTCTGATTTTTTCAGATACAGCTGGGCAGTCAGCACACAGAGTAAGGGAATCGCCTGAAGTGAGTGGTGACTTGACCTCATCACCATGCTGGCTCCTGGATTGCACATGTCACTGAAGTCACTGTCCAACATGAAACTGTCAAGGAAAATTTGTTACCTGTACTTGCACACAGGAGAAACTTGAGGAGATCCTGGCTAACAAGTCACGTGTCAGAGAGCACGTATCTTTAGTTGAAATGGAGAAACCAAGACACAAAGCCAAGTTCTTTCTTCCTCAACCAAGCTTAAACAAGATACTATCAGTTAGAGGCAATTTGATTTTTTAAAGAGGATTTCACTCTGGAGGGGACGGTTGAAGATGCCAATTTCTAAATCTGTTGACTTGGGAAAAAAAAAAAATCCCAATGAGGATATGGTTCAAAACCATCGTAGGATCCTGAACTTATACAAGTCCATGGGACCTGATGAAATCCATCCACGGGTCCTGAAGGAGCTGCAAATGAAGTTGCTAA
>JANRGW010044335.1:0-17410 GCA_024733675.1 Psilopsiagon aymara
GGGGGGGGGGGGAGGGGGGGGGTGGGGAGAAGGGGGGAGGTAGCAGAGCACTGAAACCTACATTTCCATACCTGGCTTCCTAAAGTGCTCCAAGTTAAAAGATGTTGATTGCTTTTGCTGCCAGCTTCTTCTTGGACATAGTAGGAGCTACAAAATGCTTACCATAAAAATATATATCAGTGCACCTATTCTGACATTTCCATATCTACTTCAGTATCCTTGCTTTCTTTTTGTTTAATACATCTAGCCTAGATAAATTTTAACTTGGGAGTTTCTTTAAAATAAAAGTTCATAGTAAAGAGCTGTTATTATAGTCTTTTGATTCATTTTTTAGTCATGCTTTTTCTCTAAAAAGAGGACTTAAAAGGATTGAGTAATGTTTTTTAATTAGGAATGATCTCATTAATGGCTCCTACAAGCTTCTTCACTCTTAGAGGATGTTCAAAGAAAGGGTGACTTTTAAATTTTTAAGTGTGTTGTATTCATCAGACTGGATAAAGATGGAGTTAGGGAGTTACTAAAACATTGATTCCTAATCCAACAGACCAAAACTGTTGCAGTCTGTTGGGTCAATGCCTGTGACATGATAGACTATAACAGTTCCTTTGGACATGTCAGCCCCTAATTATACACTTTTTAGTTTTCAGATAATTGACTTGATAGACCACAAAGAGGCAGATTAGAAAGTGCTGTAGGTATTGTCAACCTGAATGCTCTAAAGCAAGAAGGAAGAGCTTTGTGAAAGAGTCAGAGAGAAGATGGAATGAAATGTTATGAATAAAATACAGAATTATGTGGATATAGTCTGCATGGATTAGCCATGCAATTTGCAGTGTGTTTTAGACAAGGGGAAGAAGTGTTAGAAAAAACTTGAAGTACATTCAGAAAGAGGCAAGTTTGCTTTTGCATGTTTTTACAGTAGTGTTTCCGACCTCAAAGGAGTGTAAAGCATTTGATTAGTTATTTAAATGGATGCATTGGTTTCTTCCACATACTTTTGGGCTTGCCAGGTTTCTAATACTCTAGGAAGTTTGTAAGAATACTGTACAGCACTAGTGGGAGAGGAAGTTTATCCATGTAACCTAAAGAACAACTTTTTTTGTGAAGATACTATAGGATGTTTCATACACAATCAGAAAAAAGGTCTGTCTTTGAATCAGGTGTGCACCAGACTCTAAACTTCATTTTGTATTTCTTTGATGAATTCTTAATAATTCTGGCAAGCTTTTTGTATATAGCGTATTTTAATTAGAAGATGAGAAAATTATTTTGTCAAGTAACATGTAGTCATTCAAATCTTAAAATAATTTAAAGGTAAAGAATTATTGTTATATATAATTGCTAAAGAAATTTATAATTATACCTCTGTATATTAGGAGATTTTATTGTGCATAAAATGGTGGTTGCTAGTAAACCATAGTAATAATTATGAAATCAGGAACAAAAGTATATTTTGACAAGATGTTGTTTTAACGATGACATGTTATGCATAAAGAATAAATCCCTCAACAAAATTAATACATATTATATATTTTACTGGATAAAATATTGATTCTTTACACAAAGCTGACTTCAAAAATTTGTACTCTTTGCCCTAAAGAGAGTGAAAATATGTCCAAAATGTAGTGAACAAAATTTTCAAATATTAATGAGTAAACTTCAAAAATATTCTTAAGCTAGTAGTCCTGAATCATACTGACAACAGTTGGCAGTGCTGAAGTGCTGGATTATTTCTTCAAGGATTGACTTTAAGTATGTAGACTGTGTTAATCAGAGTGAAAGGCAAATAATCTTAGGGCAGTTACACCATTGAGATCAGTATGAATTCTACTAGTGATTTATGTACTGTTCAGAATTTCATTTATTAGTTTAGGTTTCACTCTGAAATGTTAAGGTCTACTTTAAAATCACCTGTGTTCCTCTTGCATATAAATATGCATATCTAGACTATGTATACTGTACTATTAAGAATTTATACATGTATATGTAATCCTTCATAGATAGAAAAATTCCACTGATACAGCAGGCAGTAGGAGTTAGAAATCAGCATATTTGTATAGTTCTGATTTTAAAAATAAATAACCACACCTTGTAATTTCCCTGACATGCTCTATAGCATTAGTATTCGGCTATGCTAAATCAGTCTGTCTCTTGTGGCATTTGAATAGGTTATTTAGGGAGTTCAGCAAAAGAGCTAAAAAAGATGCGTGCCCAGGATAAGAGCACAAATTATGAGAAAACATTTTCTGTTGACCATTTTTCTCTTTAGTTTTGTTTTGTTGGTTGGTTTGTTTTGTTTTCCTTTTTTTTTTCCTCTATATAAATGGAATAATTCAGGCACATCACTGGTCTTGGGAGTGCCCATTTCCATTAGCATCCAGAAGAGTTCGGGATGTTTTGCCATTTTCCTTTTTTTTTTTTTTTTAATGTATCTTCATTTTCCTGAAGGTGTGCTTTTCACAACTGGAAAAGTATTTCATGGTATTAAAATTATTCCTGTTCAGGAAGAGGTGTAACTAGTGACAGGATAAAATTTAATGAGATTTCTTAACTTTTCTGTCCTGCTGTCTCTGGCAGTCTGGATTACATTAGAGACATGTTATTGGCTAAATCATGCCGAATTGTCCTGTACTGAACACAAAGACCACAAAAAGCAATGCAGAGATGACTCACCTGTCATCTTGGGCTTGGTCAGGTTGCCTGGAAACGGGGATCTCACACCTTTTGAGACACCCTAGGGCATGTGGAACCCCGGTGCAGGCAGAGGTGATGCGGGACCTTCTGTGGTGGCGGCTAAGCATAGGAAGCTGGATGACCTGCCTCCACTCAGGCAGTGAAGATGAGCTTTAGTGTTTTCTGTGAGGTAATATTTACACAAGTAATTGCATTTATTTCTTTCTGTGCATGCACTTCAAAGGCCTGACTCAAGATTTCAGAAGGAGCATTTAATGGAATGGTCAGGAATGATGAAGATGGGAGACATGTTATCTTCTGACAATGAAAGCAGAATACCTGTGTCTTCCTCTTTGTCTTGGCATTGTTACTCGCTAGATTGAGCAGGAAATTCTGGAGAAAAAAAAAAAAAAAAGGTATCTCTGACATGGGAGAAATCATTCTGAAAGTAAAATATACTTTCCTAATGCACATCAGGTCAAACAAGTTCTTGTTGTTGAAACTTGATATCACATGTATTACTTTCTACTTATATTTTTATTCTTACTTCATTTAATATATCTTACAGGTATGGCTGTAAAGTTTAGTTGTCTTGGTGTTGTGATTCAAATGCAATGAGTATGGTACTGAACTTTGATCTTACAGTAACTGGAATATATAGCATAATAATAGCAAAACCAAGCTTACAGTTATTATATTAAAAAGTTTAAATTCTTCAATAGCCTTAATATTTAAATTTAGGACACCAGGAGAAGGGAATTGGGGAGGACTTAATAAACTCTGAAACTTTGTCCACACTTGAATATTAGAAAAGCTATTCAGGCAACCAGCCATCAACTATGTTATAATTCATAGTGAAAAAGCTCTCAACATTCGAATCCTAATGAGAGCAACAAAGCCTTAAATTTTAGAGCATGAAGGAAAAATAAAGTGGTTTTAATGATATAATGGGCGCTGTATAGTTAGCTCCCAGATCCTTGAAGAATAGAATTTGGAATAGCTCTAGTGAAGTCAGTGCTTTCATTTAAGATGCATCAGTTTTACCAGCTGAAGTTCTGATCCATAAATACAGTACTAACTGTATTTGTAAATCCCATGATGATCTTTTCAGAAGTAGTCAATTTGAACCTACAGTTCAAATCTTCCAATTGCAACTTCTGTTTAGAGTTGTGTTTGCATTCACCTTAATTTCCTGTGTTCTGGGGCTCTGCACGGTTTTCAGCAGTTACTATATTTGGGAGGGGCTGTACCTCTGTGTTAAGCAAAAGTATTTCTGTATAGTTTTGTGTCGTTAGTAAGCAAAGTCCAAGAATTCTGGTGTATGAAACATAATCACAGTACGTTAGTGGATTATAATTTCTTCTGTTTCAAATTTCTTAGAGTTAGTATGATTATTTTTAGGGAGGTTCTAATTTCTTAAAATCTTATTTAACTTCTATCATGGCCTGATATTAACATAGCCCAACATTAATCTCTATATTATGGAGCCTCTGTGTTGCCAAGAAGAGGGACTAAAAACTGGGAGAGCTGGGTGAGATTATGTGAGTGTTTTGGTTTTAATCATGTGCTGTGTAAAATATAGCGTTGAAAAGGCCAGCTGTCACCCAGTCTTTTAGGCAAAAGATAAGACACAGAGAAAGAACAGTCAGTAATTTGTCCCACATGCCCTATAAATATAGATTCTATGGGTTCTTACACCCACAATGACCCAAGTGTATGAACTTCCCAGACAGAGTTGTGAGTACTTTTGTACATCCAAAGAACAGTGTGCCAGTGACTGTTGGAGGGAAAATGCAGTAATTGATAGTTTTTTTAGGAATATGTAGTAGCAAAAAGACAAGCACGTCTTTTCCCATGGTAGAGTGTCTTTACGGAAACTTTTTGTGGCAGCACTCAGAGTAACAGTCTATCCTGAAATTAGGTTGTAGTTGTGTTTCATGATGGTCAGATCCTTCAAGTCATAAGAAAGAGTGTTTGAGACATATTTGTTGAATCTCTTCCTATCTTCCAGATTCTGAATATTCCAACTAATGGTACAGTAGCTAAGTCACAGTGATCCAGGCAAGATCACAGGTTAGGTCTGTACTGTACACCCAATCTGTCTTATGCTCTTTCTGAGCTCCACTTTAAGTTGCCACTGACCTTTAAAATAAAGTCGATTTAGACATACAAAATGTGATAGATGCGTATATATTTACATGGAGTTATCAGAGTTTCAGTATTTAAGAAAACTTTCACTCCATATTCTCAGTGAGGAAAAACTCCTAACTTTCCACTTGCGAAGGTGGCTAAAGTTCAGTATTGTATCAAAGATGGTACAAGCCAAAACTTCTCTCTGTTTTGGTATCTATTTGATATTACAGTAGCTGAGATCATTGCTGTTAGTGTTTATGAGGATGGAAAATATTGAGGGAATTTTGGAAAAGTTTGAAGTCATAAATGTTCATTAAAAAAAAATATTGTTAAACAGAAATATTGTTAATGCTGTTATTTTTCCTGACAGAGCATGTAAAATACATGTACACATGTGTATCAACCTCATTTGAATGCCAAATATCTCAAACCGGAAACTAATCTCTCAGAAGTTAAAAGCCATAGAAAAAGAGAGTCAAAACTATTTAAACATGCTTACAGAAAATACACCTGTAGAAAGAAAAGCTAAAAATGCTACATAGTAATTACAAATTGTTGACATGTTTCTACTAAACTTCATATAGGTAACCTTATGACAGCTTAAATTCAGCATTGATGTGCATGTAGCTTCTGTATCAGGTCAGCATGTTTTAGAAGGAATGTATAGAAGTTTCTTCTCTACAGCTTCAGCACAGCTAAGATGAGTTGTGAGAAGCAAGTCTTGAAAAATAGGAGATGCAACATCTTGGTAAGGGAAAGTACTGACAAATATATTTATGAAATATCTTAGGCTGTTTAATTAACTTGTGGTAGTATAAACATGCTGAAGAAATTAGGCTAAGGTATTTAAAAATATATTAAAAAAATAAATAAAATTGACCAGTTCAGAAAGCCTAATTTCTGTAAGTACATAACATTTACTGAAGTAATTCATAATTAGTAATATTTTCCACTAAATAGTTTGTATAATGAAAAGGCTTAGTCAGGATTCGCTTAAATTCCTGTTCTCAACTTGCTTCAATATTTTGGTTCAATACTTCATAGTCTAACTCTTTCAGTTCAGTGGTGTGCTTTAATTTGGAACAGGGTACTTTTAGTCAGTTGATACATTTGAACCTGGAGTGTTATGCTCTTTGGGGTTTGATGCTGAGTATGATACTGATTCTGACAAGTGGACTTTTCTTGGCCTCCTCATGTCATCACAAAAACTTTCAAGCATTATTTGGTTTTACTGTGCAAGATTTGTCCCTTGCCTAAATGTAAATTATGAGTTTCATAATGACTGAAAGTCATTCCTAAGGGTATAAACCCTAATGTTGCTGATCAAGGATGTTGTAGTGAAAGGTCTCCTGTAATAAGAAGTGCAGTACAGAGAGATGTGTAGAAAATCATGTTTGTTTTTTGTTTCCAAGCTACCCTGTGAAAAAGATGCTAAGATGGAAATGCTGACAGAGGATAGCAAAAGACTCCTCTCCTAGAGGTATTCTCCATTCTACCACAGATTGAATTATTCTAGGAGAGCTTAGCAAGATGCCAAAATTCACATGTGGGGTTTCTTCCCAGAAGTAGTTCTGTATATTAAACAGCCATAATGAAAATAAGGCTTGGACTGTAGTGACTAAAGATTAAAAACTAAAAGAATTTTATGCTATAGTATGGCCTGGTTTTACCATACTAAGATCATCAAGGAGAGAGAAAGCTAGCACCTAAAGTATTGGATATGCCAAAGAGCTGATATGTTTATGTCAGATCTGGGGCCTTCAAGGAATATATTTGTTATGAGTCTGCCAAAGGGTCTGTGGGCAACAGAGTGAAGGAAATTCGAATGTATTTGAACCTTTTGAATATGGGAGTAATATAGGTATATTACATTAGGTATTATATAGGTATATATATCAAATAACTACTCAAAATAAGAAAGAGCATCTAAGTCGCTTAATACTACTTTTGTTATCCTCCTCTTCTCTTTATGGATTCAGGAAATACATCAGATGTTTAAAAATGTGAGGGTTTTTTTCTAATATTAAAAATATCTTTATTACTGTAAAAATCTGCAGTAATTTTCAATTTACTAGAAGAAATAAAAATTTGATATATAGCTTTGAAAGAAGTAATAATATGTAGATATGTTTGCCCTTGAGAAATAGCTGCTTGGATAGAACGTAGCAGTTTTGAATCCCGGATGTACATTTTCATGACCTGCAGTGTCTGGATTTCCATCAGAGAGCTCAGAATACCAAAGGGTGGCAAGCCAGCACTGGCAAGTTGAATACATGCAACTGTACATTCATATCAATGTACTTTGTCATGTTACTCTTGCAGTTTGTTTTTTTATCACTTATCTTCCTTTCAACCAGCAAAATTTTTCAAAATTTTATTTAAAGAAGAATAAGATATCTGCATTTTAAATGTGTGCTCTTTTACACTGAAAGTATAAAACAATGCAGTAGAAAATTTGTTATATACTATCACTATTAATATACAAATTAAATTATGGAAGCAATTCTGTATCTTATTAATTGAGCAGGACTTACTGTATAATGAAGTTGGGTCCACTTACTTTTCTTGTATCTTTTTGTATCAATAAAAAGTGCAGCAGTGATGTGGAACATGAAAATTCATTATGCATTTTAGGTTGTTTTGAACATCTCTCACTTGTGAGGTTTTTAAGCCTTGTACGCTGAATACAGTTAGTGCATAAAATAGGTCTTTAAAGGGAACAACCTTAAATTTGCAAAGACTGAGTTAGGTTAGCTGGCCTTTTCCAGGTCTGCTTTTCATGTACTTCAAGATAGAGAGAATATGCATCAGCTTAACTCAGGAGGACTCCTTTTACAAACTATGGGGTTGTTCACTCAAAGGTATAATACTTGATTTTGACATCAGATGTGATATATGTGTATAGTGACACCTCTGATAATCAGTTCTCCTAGGACTATGTGTAACATTTAACAAAATAAAAACCTGCCATTATAAAACATTAAAGCCATCAGAGTATTAGACCAGTTTCTTGTGATTGTTACAAATAACACCTACTTAATTATAAAATTTGAGCTGGCTTACTGAATTCAGTCCAGCATCTAATCTTGCTTTACATTCTCACAGTTGTTATGCTGACTGATATGTAAGTTTCTCCTTTTAAAACTGATTTATGGAGCTGTAAAATTAATTTAACAAAAGCAAAATAAAGGGAAAATAATATCTTCCTATGTAAACTGAAGCAGTATAATAAGGAATATTTATGGTAGATGTTTTTAAAATAGGTATCGCTTTAGGTTAAATTATTTTTTAATTCATTTTCTACCAGTAATTAATAAAGAGTTGGTAGTAAAAAGTAAGATTTCAGAACAGTTTCAATAACATCTATCATTCCAAAAGATAAATAGCAGTTAGTTTTCTGGGATCTTTCTGTAAGTAACTAAACCAGAGTATTAGTCTGACAGATAATTCTGCACTTGGCATCTAGAGTATCTGTGGCTCAGTATTCCATAGCAACAAATGTTATGAGAAGCAATAAAGAAAAGGAGTTTCTCAGCTAGCCACTTTAGAGGCAGTTTTTAAGGAAAAATAGTCTTTTCATTTAGATGTGAGGGCAGTTTAATAACTTCATAGAAATTAATTAAAAGGATTTTCTGTGAAACAGTAGCTGATAAATCTGAATTGCTACTGGGCTGAATCCCTTCTAGGCAACATCTAACTGTTTCTATATAATTATCACAATGACAATTATGCTACCTATGAAATACAGATTGGTTCTGGATTGTTAAATTTATGCCCCCCTTTTTGTTTAATTCATCTCTTTAACATTACATACAAGGTATATTAGTTTGTGAAGTTGCTGTAGATGACAAACTAAAGAGCAAAACTACCAATCTGTGCATCCAATTGAAAACAAAAGAATATACAGTTTAATCACTAAGTTCACTCAAATTAAAGGCAAGTATAAGTATCTCTGAGACAGGACAAAGATAATGATAAGCTACCACTTTTGATCTTAATCAATCCAGTCCCTATAATAAAGATTACAGATTCTTTGTTTTGTTTATTTTTTTTTTTCCCCCCCAAAATATGAACTTCTAAGTAACAAGGCTCACAGATTTCTAAAAAGAGAATATCAAATCTCTGAATGTGTCAGAGGTGAAGTAATAGAAGTAGGTTTTGTTCTCTTAGGGCTTAAACCTTCAAGATTTGGTTCCCCCTAAGAGATGTTTGCTCCTGAACTGAATAGTTTTCAATAGGATCTTCAGAATACTTAAAGCTTGACAGAGCTTTCATCATCTTGCAGAACTGAGTTTTCCATGTAATCCCTAGTACAAGCTGGAACTAGTTCCTTCTAGCTCTGATTTGCATTAAAGCTGTGCAAAGCAAAGCAACCTGTTTTCCACTATGCCTAGTAGTGGAGGCTGGAGGAGCTGCATGCAATTTGGAGTAAAGCAGCACTCAAGTGTTAAAATTTCACCTAGGTTCTCTCTTAATCCTGCACAACACAAAAATAATTCAAGGAATCTGTGTAGATGCTTATAAGGCAATCATTTGATGTTATGCCTTAAACATGGTTTCCACTAGCCCAAATCCTGTTTGCTTTGCCTTTGGAAAAGACCAAACGGGATTTGTGCCATAATGAAGTTTTCTGCATTTTGGAATACTAGAGTATTTAGCATTTCTCTTTTTATGTTTACCTGGTTTAAAGAAGAATTATTCAAGAGAAGGTTTATTAAAGTACTCTTTTCTGCAGTTTATTCTCCTTAGATTCTGCAAGACTTTTCTATGTATTTGGATGACAGTATATGTGAATATACTATGTCATTTTTTTAATAAATAGCAGAAAATTCATTTTCTGATTGCAATCATATTAGACATATAAAAAGCAAAGTATTTTATTTTCAGTACCCTCCTTTCAGATGCACAAAGTAAATTGCAATTATTTTTTAAATAAACATGCTTTTTACATATTTTGCTGTAGTGACCTTTAATATCTATATCAAGATTAAAATTGGGGGTTTTATTAGACTTCATAAATATAATGACATATCTGTAACACTAAACATGAAGCTTCCAATGCAAGAGTTTGTACATAGTCCATATCCAAATGTCACCATTATTTCATTTTAAAGATCCCAGCATGTCTGCCTCATGATCCTTATAAACTCTATAGTACTGAAATACGTCAACACTTTTTCTTGCTACATTCATTAAAATTAAGCACCCTTACCCTACCCCATCTGTAAACATCAAGTCAACTGGCAGCTAGCACATTTCCCAGTCAGCAAGCAGTATTGTGAATTTTATCTTCTCTTGCAGAAATCAATTCGTCTTCGTTGCAGCAGATGAAATTTCTTGTAACACCTCTGCAGGTAACAATCATTGATACTTCTTGATGCATCCATCCAGGTCTCAATATCCTTTTTCACATGCTGCATTTAATCGTAAGAGAAAGCATAGAAAAGTCCATAGTATAAATCTTTGGAATAATTTAAGTAATTTATAACTTCAGCCTGTAGGTTCTGCCATATAAAAGGCATTAGGTTATTTTGCTGACTTTGGTGTTTTATTTCTAGTTTAAGTATCATATATGGGCTAGTAAGTAAGGATATATTAAACCTTCTAATAAAAAGTTACTGTACAGTACAATCAAGACTGTGACTTTCAAAAAGCCAAAACAAACAAAAATAACGAAAAGAGTAAAGTCCTAGATGAATGTAGGACATTGTAAGTGCTATAGATCTAACAACTTTCATTTGAACTCTTTGGGGGCAAATATTGCCCACAAGGGTAACGCAAACCCTAAAGCACTCACAAAGTCTATCCTATGGATAAGATAGTGGGAGAGAGGGTCTATGTCTTCACAGGATCGTTAACTATTAAGTAAAGTCTTCATATGCTATCGTGATGTAAGCCTTGGGCACAGAAGAAAGAATGATGTTTTGAAAAGGTAATGGAAACTTATATTGAATATGTCAAGGGGTTTTACTTTTTTTAAGCAATAGAGCTTGAAAAGTATTAGTCTTAATTCAGGTAAGGATGCTATTATATTGGTACATAAGAAAACAAAAGCCAACATAAATAGTAACAGTGCTGGGACATATTCTGCCAATAATGTTATGCAAAACATCTACTGAGTTCATAGAAGCTGTTTGTATTGAAGGATGAAAGGGTATATAGAGTGTGACGCAAAATGCTGGTATTAAGAAGTGCTTATTATAATAGAGTTTTACATTAGCATAAATAAATGAAAGGTAAAGAATTTGCTGTTTATGCCATAGTGACCTACATAGGAAAAAAAAAAAAAAAATGAGCATGTATTTATGAAAAAGAAAATCATAGCTAAAGCCAAAATGTGCTAAAATTGTAATAATCTGTATGATAGCCATAGCATTTTTGGTGGTAATCTGAAAAGTTCTTCTATAATAAAACCTGATTAAATGCAGATTTTCAGTGTTCTAAAATATTAAGAGAATACATTTTAGAAGTCAGTATTTGATACTTTCTTGATCTCACTAGACTTGGATTTTGGCTTTCATTATTTCTCTTGTGCTTCCTGCTCAGCTCTGGATTAGAGTAAGCTGGTAGGAAGGCTACTAATTTATAAATTTAGGCCTTGCTAAGTAAGAAAAAATACAATTATTTTAGCAATTTTTTAACTTGGAATTCTTGAGATAGTGATGGGGTCTTTAATAATGCTCTTGTCCTGAAAACAATTTCCTGTTTTGCAGAGAGAACCCTTCTAAAAAATAATTATTTCTCTAATAAAGACATTTTTTACCCTCACAATTTAAGTGTCCAAGGCTATATTATATGTATTCCATGTATGACTACTTTGGAATTCCAGTCAAAAAGACAGAACTTATTTATCAACAAATTCAGTGAACTTTACGCAGAAGGAAATGGATCACTGTTTATATGTATTAAAACTTTTCAGTTTGCCAGTTCCTTAATTCTGTTGAATTGTTTCAACAATAAGATATTTTCATTAGGTATCTTTTTGACCATATGAGAAACATATCTGTCACAGGTGACTTAGGTGCCTTTTTTTGTAAGGTGATCTGCAGCAGAAAGCTAATAAAAGCCTATATCTTCTGTTTCTTTTATACCTAAGTTTTAGTCATAGAATTTAAAGGACTTTTGGCTTTATTTAAAGATAATTCTCTGTCTCATATTACTGTGGTACCACTTGCCAAAGTTGCATTTGGTCTTTCAAATATGTAAGTTGACTTTCAATTGTCTGGTGTTCAATTTTCTAATACACGGAGCATATATAGAGATATGTAAACTTGTAGAATCAAAGCTAACCTTCCTGTGGTTTTTCAGATGCATGCAAAACACTACAGTACAATTTTATAGTGCTTTTTTTTAGTGCTTCTAAGCTCAAGTACAGTAATTCAACTGTGTTTGTTAAAGTGATATAAAGCGAAGATACTGATAATATGCTCAATGTTTGAATTATGAGTATATGTACGTTTGTAATGTTTCCCTGTAAAGAATGTGTGTGTTTGTAGATTTCAAATAATAAGATAACAAGAAACTTTTGATTGGAACTTTATCATCAAATGCAAATGGGAGGTCTTTCATGATTCTGCTGGTAATATTCACTGCTCTCTTCCTAATACTGTATCATTCCTTCCAGAGGATACTTAGCCCTCAGCCACATGATACCTTTTTTGATTTGGGAATAAAGTAATCTTGAATAAATAAATGTGTTAATGATCGTATAGCATGTCCATATACACATTTCTAGTAACGTACATATATCTGTTTCTGCATGCATATTTTATAAAGAAAATCCATTCAAGTCGCTGAAGGAGGGATCCTTCCACAGGAAATCTTAAAATATTTTACTCTTGATTGCATCTAGTTCATTCTGAGGCTAAAAATAATTACTCTGAAGAAGAGAAGTTCTGTGCTTCTGGGACAGATCTTCTCTGGCAGGCATGATTAGAGAGTTTGTAAGCAGACCTGAACTAAAACAGAGGTAGGGAAAATATCAGAGACTGCCTGAAGTTGGATGATGGAATTTTAACAGAGATCTCTGAAGACCTTCCTCTAGCAAAGCTCTGATAATAGTTACATTAGGGGAGAATTAATCCTGAGACTCCTGGCTGATGAGGTCAATGGGCATCTTGCACTGTCCAGCTCTTAATAAATCAGAATGAGACCCAGAATAAACCGATGGGTTATTTACATGTTGGTTACAGCGCATTGTTTTTTTTTGAATCTTTAGCATTTTTAGTGATTTTTTTGAGACAGTGCTCAATGTTTGTTTGTTTATTTATTTATTTTAATTTTAGGTTTTGTAAGATTGAAATTCATAGTTTGAAAGAAAAGAAACGTTTTATGGTGTCTTTTCAAAGTATATTCTTAGATTATGATTCTTGTATGGTTTATGTCTATATGAGATGGAATCATTATTCTGTATTTGTATTACTCTTTCTTTCTTCCTCCAATTTTAGCAGTTATCCATCTGCAAACAAAAAAATCCAGTGCAGATACATGCTTGGTATTATTTTTCTCCCATGTGTATATGCAGTTTATGATTTTGAAATAACAGAGAGAGAGGCAAGTGTGTATATAAACCTGAATTTGGAATGAAGTATGGTAAAACTGGATATAACATCTGTCCAATTGTGACTGTATTTATTTACGTATTTGAGCAGAATCATTCCCAAGAGGTGAAATTGTATGTGTGTGTGCAAAAGAAATGCATTATAAAGCTTTAGAAGTTGACAGTCTTAGATTAAGTCATTGACCTCCAATTGGAGAAAGATACAGTCTCCAAAGCATATTAAACATTCTGAAATGTTTAATTTTGTAACTCTAGGAAAAGCATTTCATAAAAGCAGGCAGCTTAAGGAAGCAAACATTGGTGTTTGTACTATTGAAATAGCTTTGACAGAATATTGGCAATTTTTAACTAATGCAGTTGTTCAAATCATTGCAGTTTTCCTGCACGCTACGGTTAAACTGTCAGCTCAAACACTACCAGAAATTTAGTCCATGAAACAAAAGCAAATATGGAGATACTTATTTAAAAGCAGATTAATATCTGACAAAGTGCTTAGAATGTTTATGATACTTGTTATGGCATTCCTCTACTAAGTACATAAATAATCATAGCTGGTCAAAATTTTGCCATATACTCATGCATACATCTCATTGCCTTATTCAGTTGTCTGGTAAGAGATATTGACTACATTATTCTCTTTCAAAGGATTTTCTGAGAAGTACATACAATCCAAACTGCTTGGAAGTATGCAGTTTCAGAGATACTTCCTTCAACCTCTTTAAATTACTGTGCTAATACGTGTTCAGTTGTGAGACGTACTTCCCTTTTAGTATTGCTGCCTATGGGTTTGACTTCATGGAGCAATTTGGCTGGGAAAATGACCATTTTCAATTAGGTGCTTTTACTATTACATTATGCTCTTCCACTAATCAGATAAAAAGTGAAGGAGCATTTGTGAAGTCTTTGTGCTAGTATTTAGGTAAGGCCATACTTCTTTTCCCTGTGAAAAACAGCAGATACTGAAGCTTTTGCTCTGGAAAGACTAGAAAGTGTTGCACTAAAGCACAGCATTAAACTTCTATAAATTCAAGTGTCCTTTATGTTGGCAGTTTAAACTTGTGTTTACTGCTGCTGTAAATAGTCATTTATATGGAATTCCATTTGTTGCAGCTTTTACTGCTCTTGGTAGTCATGTGGTAAAGATGATCAGTTATTGGATCAGTTGATAAAAATCAGTAAACACTTGGATTATCCTCTGTTCTTCTTTCATGAAGTATGATTAATTCCTTTTTCTCACCCAGTGAAAACATTGGCAGACCTTTTTGGCATCTTTGTCATTATCTCTTTGACAGCTTGCCTTCCCGGTGCTTACAGTTCTAGGTCAGTTCGCACGGCTAGTCAAATGTGACAACATGACAAGATTAAGTAAAGCTGAGGTTCTGTGATTTATAAATGGAGAATTTGTAATGTGGAGCTCCTTTGGTAACAAATAATAGTGAATAATCTGTGTCTGCCTTCAACAAGTGCGTGTAAGCATGTGTGCATCTCCTGTACTGTTGGGTTTTTTTCACGAATCAACCAGAATTTTTCTCTGATAGACTAAAAGTAGTCCACTTGAAGGGTGGTTTGTTTCTGTGCATGTATGAATGGTTATATACAAGTACATTAAAGGATTCAGTTTTAATATCATGAGATTATCATATTACATTTGAAATATTTAATAAAAAACAGTATAATTGCATATTACGGAACTTTAAACACAAGAACAAAAGATTGCTTTAAAAAATAATAAACAAGGTACCTAAAGTATTTCTAATTGAACCAGATAAGAATCTATTCAAGGTTTATTGTAATAAACTATAACAACAGTACTAATAGGAAAATGCTTCACAAATCAAAGAAATACTTGGGGTTTATGTATCACCTGATAGCAAGCCTCATTTTCCCCAGTGGCTTTTTTTAAAGAATTTTATATAAAGTCTGACTTACTTGGATGGAGATTATGCAGACAGATATTATTGGTGGCATAGAAATATGTTCGATTTTTAACTAGGCATCAAGTGAAATGCCCACAGTTGTGTAAATCCAGACAACAAGAGTGAAGCTTGAAAGAAAGCTTTTAAGATGAGGTCTGTCCCTGGGATTGTTCCATAGCAGATATTCAGCATCAGCACAGGGGAGAGTCACCTGTGCTGCTGTTTGTTGGACTTCTGTGTTTCTGCAGGTTAACCAATATCAGTCATATTTATTTAAATGATTAACAAGGCAGCTCAGTTTTGGATGGCTGTAAACATGCAACAAACTTCAAAAGAATCTACAGGGTGGGATAGAGAAATAAAAATTAAAATCAGGTCTGAGCATCAGTGATCAAAATTTCTGCAAAACACGGCCATCAGTTAGCAAGAATATTAACTGGCCAGATTCTGATGTGATATAAATAAGTAAACAGTCAAGAGTTTGAAATTCATCTCTGCATATAGAAAATCCTGGATAGGCTTCTCAAGTTTCTTTTGCTTCAACCTGCAGGAAAAAGTAAAGGCTGCTTTTAATATTTCATCAATGACTTATTTTTGAAGATCCCTTCATGGAAATCTTTCGGTATAGCAATATCCCTATGGTAGACTGTGGTCATTTGCCTTCATCTCTGAAAACCTGGGAATGTTAATGCTATACAAATAGGAAGTTTCTTATGGCTTTCAAGGTCTACAGGAGTTCAGCACAGCAGTATACCTTAAAGTCTTACTGTATACCTTAAAGTTTTACTGTTTCATTGTGCTGTCTTTCTCTACTGCATCTTCCCTATTCTTTCTCTGCTCCATGTCACAAATCTGTAAAGCATTATGAGTTGTGGGAGAGGTAGATGATATGCAACAAAATACTTTATGGTCCACCCTTGTAGAATGATCATAGTGCTCAATATTGTGTATTTAAAACTTTGCATAGAGAATTTTAACATTCTTAACCTTTACAATGAAGAAAAATCACTGGAACCTGCTTTTATCAGCAGATTTAAATCATTTTTCTGTTATCTTAAGTAAAAGCTTAGGATAGATATATTTCTCATTGCCTTCTGAGATGTATAAAGAGACTCATTCCAGTGACTGAAATGCCAGAAGTTGCTTAGTGTTGATATCCAGAAGAAAATAAACTGATTGATTGCACATGCTTTGAACACCATGAGCAGATACCATCCTCCTGTAGTAAAGAATTTTCAGTTAAAGGCTGCACAGTGTTGTCCCACTGAGGTTAAAATACTGCTCAGCAATGTGGTGTCTAACTGGTGTGTGTATGAAGGAGCTCTGCTACTCATGCCATCTGTCCTGGTATCTTTGTAGTTGTGTGACCAAGAAAAAGAGCAAGATGTTAGTTGCTGGAATCACTGATACAGATAAGGCCTTGTATTCTTACCAATTCTTCACTTAAATCTTCACACCTTTTGTCTAAAATGTTATTGCAGTTCTGCATTGAGATCTGACAAGGAGAAGAGATATGGATTGCCCTTTCTGTGCCACCTGCCAACAGCAAGAAGCACATCCTGCAATACTACCCATTTCCTGGGTGGACAGGCAGGGCAGGAATACCAAAGCATTCACCATTATCCCTTCTCCTACCTCACCAAGCCTCAGTCATTCAATTGTCTTTTTGTGAAATTTAGTAATAAATTTTAGTACAAGAATTTCAGTAATTTAAAATTATTCTGGTTGAAGGCTCCACACATACACATGTGAAGAAGAATCGATTTTGTTGCTTGATTGTTCAAATACAATCATAGCTAATGAAGAATAGATAATACTGTGAAAAAGTTAGAAATATGAACTTTCCAGTGATGCATACACTTTGCTTGTAATATGGCAAGTAGTAGGGGATTAGATGAGAGCTTTAGCTGAGGGAGTACCAGATTTTTAACCTCCCTTTTTATAGTTCTTAAAAAGGTTCATCATTTTCTATAGTTCTTCTAGTACAGTGGGATTAAGTGTGCCCTCAGCAAGTTTGCTGATGACACCAAGCTGGGTGGTTTGGTCGATATGCTGGAGGGAAGGAATGTCATCCAGAGGGACCTTGACATGCTTGTGAGGTGGGCTGATGCCAACCTGATGAAGTTTA
>JANRGW010044335.1:17510-22510 GCA_024733675.1 Psilopsiagon aymara
CCTCAACATAAAAAGGACATGGAACTGTTGGAACAAGTCCAGAGGAGTGCCATGAGGATGATCATGGGACTGGAGCACCTTCTGTATGAAGATAGGATGAGAAAGTTGGGACTGTTCATCCTGAAGAAGAGAAGGCTGCTTGGAGACCTCATAGCAGCCTTCCAGTATCTGAAGGGGGCTTCTAAGGATGCTGGGGAGGGACTCTTCATTAGGGACTGTAACGATAGGGCAAGGAGTAATGGGTTTAAACTTAAACAGGGGAGGTTTATATTAGATATGAGGAAGAAATTCTTTAATGTAGGGGTGGTGAGGCACTGGGATGGGTTGCCCAGGGAAGTTGTGAATGCTTCATCGCTGGTGGTGTTCAAGGCCAGGTTGGATATAGCCTTGGGTGATATAATTTAGTGGGAGGTGTCCCTGCCTATGGCAGTGGGGTTGGAACTAGATGGTCTTAAGGTCCTTTCCAACCCTAACTATTCTATTATTCTATGATTCTAATATGTAGACTTTACAGAGCAGGGGGAATTGATAATAAACAGAAAAATATGTGCATCAGATTCCTAAAAACTAAAATAATATTTCAGATTCTTCTTCAGTAGTTCTCAAATCACTTGAGGAAAATGTGATAACTTGGTTCATGTTTTATACTGTGATTTTTTTCCTTATTAATGCTGTTATGAAAATCTATACTTTTTAAATTTTAAGAAACTTCCAAATATTTCTAGTATCAGAGCTCCACTGCCTGTCCTAGATGTCTGTGGAATACAGCTCAAGTACCAAAGAACTTAAAAACCTAATATGCTAATTACAATTAGAAAGGCACATATTTTCCCTATTTTTGGAGACTTCAGCAATGCATGATACTGATGATTTGAAGGATTCTATTTCAAAGAACCTACTGAAACACATCTCACAATCGATTACCATTTGTAATTCTCTTTTTATTCTTTTTTTTTTTTTTTAATTTTTTGTACAATGGACAGCAAATTGGCCTTTTATGTAGTATTTTAGGAATTTAATATCCTGTACTGAAAATGGTTGAAGGGTTTGAGACATAGCATGCATAAAGAACAGCATACCATACACTGAGCTTTAGGTGTACACCTACATTTGCATCTACATTTACCGACGTATGCCTGTTACTGATGTAGCATGGCTACACTGATTAGTTTTTCTCAGTTATTGCCTGAAAATTGTTAGTCCTGCTACTTAAGAACCAGCATCAGTATGGTAACAAAATGCTACCAAATATTACTTTTTTGCTTGTTATGTCCTGAATACTTGTTCCAGATATATTAGAAAATAGTGGTACTTATCTTGCTCTAATTAGTGATGCATCAAATTGTTCATCAGATATGTTCTAGACAAGAATTTGCAAGTGCACATATCATTTTTGATACATTGATTTAACATTCTGTAAAATACTCAGATAATCGCATTGATTATTAGTTTATTCAAAAGGCTTTGCCATTTGCATAGACTAGTTTTTAGTAAATTGTTTACCTAGAATGATTATTTCCAGTGTAAATCATCACAAAGCATTTAAATACTACTAATTTTAGTGAGAAGTAAACATGCTGGTGTAATAGTGAATAAACGAGCCAATGACTGTGTGACTCTACTAGCTTACTGATTTTCAGTGTGACAATATAGTTTAAGTCTTTCTTACTGTTTTCAGCATGGAAATCAGAATTTATTCTGCTAACCTTCTGAGCTTCTAAATGTGGTGTCATGCAAGGGCGTGTTTAAAAATTAGCATTTAAAAAGAAACCCACTTGCTTTAAGTTTAAGCTGACACTGTTTCTTTCCTCTGTGGAAATGAAATTTATTAATCATAATAAAACCATCATATTCTGAAGGTAGAGGTCACCCTGAGGAGAAAAAAAAAAGTCTATTCAACACAGAGGAATGTCAATGCATTTTTTTTCCCAGATAATATCTGAGCATATATTCTCTCCCTTTAGGAAAAATATTATTCTATATGTGTGTGTTTATGTATCTCAAGTCTATTTAGGAGTGTGTAACAATGAGAATTTTTGCATTCTAATATTATATGCTTTATTTTCTTTTACACAACGTTTGAAAGAATGCTTTTTACATTTTATTTATGTTTGCATTGTACACAGTTGTTCAAGTGGAATTTTAATATCCTGTAAAAATGCTTCTTATTTTAACAAGAATATAAGCATTGCTAATTCTGAAATAGCATTTTTATGTTAATATCATAGAACAAACTTCATCATTTTCATAATATATATGTAAAATATTCTATTTAAGGAGCAAGGAGTAACTTAGGTCACATTTTTCACATAAGGATTACTTCACAACTCTTTCATTTTAAACATGGCTCACACAGTAGAATTAAAACAGCAATGCAAAGCACTAACAATAAGTTACTTCTATTCTGGCAAAAGAGTAATAACAAATGTACTCAGAAGTAAATGCTGGGCTGAAGCTATCATTTTTCTCTTTTGAAATTGCTTAATGTGTTTGTTTATCCATATTTTTTTCTTTGTCATCCAGAATTCCATAGAATATTGATATAAAACATTACTTGTTTTATTACATCGATGTTCTAAACTTGGTAGTTACTTTGGTCAAATATACTAATAATTTGATAAACTGTTCTTTCCTTAAAAACAACCCTTGAATTTGGGCCATTTAATCACCTGTCGTGGGTGACCCACTAGTCTTTCAGTTTTGTGGGGTACTCTAACATAGTCAAAGATACTGCAGGAATGGGAAGCAGTATGTAGTCAAAAAGCAATCCCACTGCAGGAAATCGATCAGAGCAGTGGAAACAACAAATTCACAAAGTTCCAGTTTAGTTCATAGTTTACACTAGGCCAAAACTGATTCTTACAGATCTAAATTTTAAGTCCTTGCTCAGTATGGCAGTAATACTAGTTAATCATGGCAAAAATTAAAAAAAGTGAAAATATGCCAATTCCCATTGCTTTAAAAATAATTGTCATGACATTAAAGAACGTGTAATAATAGTACATGTGATTCCTCCTCCATATTACTTGGGACATAAGGGAAATTTATAATACTGGGAACAAGTCTAGCTTTAAATTAATCATTTTCCTTTTCTAGAAGTTTTCTTACTGCTTGAATGAGATTTAGCTTGAGAAAATTAAAATTATAATGATATTAAAATGGAATCTTGGATTTTTAAAAAAGGGCACACCGAGGAAAATGTCTTCTTCATTTCACTGTAGATGAACAAGACATAAGAGATTCTGTTACAGCTACTATCAAAGCTAAGTATTTTAGAATTCTAAATCTTAGAATGTTTGCATCCTAATGTGGAAGTTTAACCAAGGCTGAGGTTTATGGAAGTTTTTCCAGCCAAAGAGGCTCCAGAGTATAGAGTCAGTGTCAAACCTGCTCAAAGAACTGTTATGCCTCCTTTCCAATTCAGTGGATCACCAAGTATCATTTAGCTAACATAGACTGATCTGAGCTTTTTTTTCTTCCATTTTTTTCAATGGGAACTGCCTGGTTTCTTTATTGTTAACTGCATTGAATAATTTCCAAAGACCATGGATACCAAGATTCAAATGGAATTCATATAAAGGTTTAATCCGTCACTTTTCAATATACTTGTTGCAAAAGATGAACTAATATGTTTTATGTAAGTCTTTTACACGTATTTTCCTGAGTTTAAGACCATGTGTTGAGGTGATTGCTTAACAGTCTGCTTCCCCTGGATATTTGTGTATATCCTTGACAGCTATGAGAACTTCTCTGCCCAAATCTAAAGTAAGCATAGCAGTAGCATAGAGTATAACCTACATACATGAACTTGCAGTACTTTCATATCTTTAATAGATCGACTCCTTTTTAATGTATCATTCCTTATTAGAAAGTTGAATTTACTAAGTAAGCAAGACAGTACAACTGAAAGCATTCAGCTACTATGGTTGTATTTTGGAGTGAAATGTATAGGTTTTGCCATGGAATGCTTTTTAGGATATACATTTGCTCAAAATGCCAGTCTCTGTTGCTGGAAAAAAAATGGTTTATTCACACTATCAAATATCAACCAGTGTACACTTTGAAGTTTGTACTTATCTTTTTTTCCACTTTTTTTCATCAAGGTGTATGGCTATATATCCTTGGAAAAGGAAAAATGTATAACTTCTGCAAGTCTGTGACCTTAGGCTTGGTCAGAGAGTGAAGTCTTTTTAATGCGTCTTAGTGCTGAAACCTTTTGCCACTGGATAGCACAGTTGTCCCAGGAGGTAGTTTATTGGGGTTTCCTTATGGAACAAATCCCTCATATTCTTGCAAATGTTGTCTCAGTGAAATAGAGAATTAAATACTATCTTGCCTATGGTGATTTCTGCTCCTTCCTTGAAGGTAGTGATGTCTAGTTCAGATAATTTGGATGTCTTCTCTACCTCACATCCAGGGCCTACAGTAACAGGTAGTGGAAGATTCCATATGCCATGGAAAAATTGCTTTCCCTCAGCCATTTATCTAGGAATCAGCCAAGCATATTCTGTTCATGGAGGAGTAAATGCATAATAAAAGAGGACAGCTGTCCTCTTTTCAAAAGAAGTACATTCGTATCTGAAAAATAGTTACTTGCACAGAATGAGACCAGTCTGGGGTTACTGTTCATGTAAGGCTAAAAAATTGCATTTTTTTAAAAAAAGAGATAATAGGAGTATTATTAAAACAACTTGTTCACTACATTAGCCCTCATATGCAAGATATCACTGTCATTTCAAGATTTCTTTTGTTGCTATATGTGACACCTTAGATCAAATGGAAAGTCTTTGATTATGGAAAAAATGTTAGAGATACTCAGTGAATACTGTATCTAGTTGACACGTCCGTCTCACTAATGGCAATTGCATTCAGGCTCAGACTGTGAAGCTAAGAGATGTATTTCAAAGTGAAGAGGAGGACTGGGCTAGTAAATCACCCAGGTGTACATGTAAAGAATCTTTGAAGTAGTTTCAACAATAAGGATTTTGTATGGGGAAAAA
>JANRGW010044335.1:27510-44631 GCA_024733675.1 Psilopsiagon aymara
TAGCTGCTCAGCCAAGTGCTTCTCTGGGAGCACTGTCACTGGGGAGGGCCAGTTACTAGTAAGTATGTGCCTGCTGCTCTCAGCTGGGCCTGCAGAACTTCTCTCCAGTGATGGATAGATGGGAGTTAGCCTTCCATCTAGCTTTTTCATGGACAGCTTCTATTTCTGTGCATCTTCAAGTACAGGGGAGGAAGGAAAGATAACTCTTCTAATAGGCTACTTCTTGTCACTTCCAGGTTTGTCATCCAAGCAACAGGCTTGTAAGTCTAGACTTCCCATCAGTCCAACAGATCATGTTGAGGCTGATAAGTTTAATGTGCAATTAATCACGTCACGTGCATGTCAACAGAATTATGTCACTCTTCTAGCTGCGTTCCTTTTATATTGTAATTTAGTGCAGGAAGAGAAGACATAAGGATAAGGGATTAAATATTTCATGTTTTGAGGCTTAGCAGCTAGTTTTACTCTAAAAAGCACTTGGATCCTTCTGGGAATGTAGAGAGAAGAAACTGTGATGTTTACTAGGCGTGGTAGGGAAGTATCATGTTATTCTTCCTTTATATCTGTACATGAAATACAAGCACTAAATGTACCAATGTACTTTCCTCCAGAGCATGAATAAGGGATATATTGACAGTGGTTCCTTTGGTGGCTTGATGAAGTGACCAAGGTAGTAATACTGTGTAAGATCTGGGCTGTAGGAAGGTGAGAATCATGTGAACAGACAAATTCAAGTGGGACACACACACACACAAAACTGAAGCACCACATAATTTCCACATGGTTAGATTAATCTGTTTTATGTCTGGTATTATTATTCATGATTTAATGCAGTTGTGCTTCCTTTCTTCACCAAGTAGCTAAGAGATACTAAATGAATAAAAACTTTGTATTTATTGAACAATTGGCCCCAGAATAAGCAAAGCATCATATAACTAAAAGGGAAAAAGGAAAATATATTAAGATTTCCAGGGTTTTTTTCCAATTATTTGAAGTTCTAATACAGGTTAAGTTGTCTAGCAAAGATTAAATTGAATTTTTTTAGAAAGTCTTTTAACTGTCCCTGTCCTTGATAGTCTTTAAGGCATTGAGGTTGTTTATTAATATCTTTGGATAAAATGTAAAGATTTTAAACTAAAATTTTATTTCCTTTAACTTTCTGGGAACTTTATGTCAGTTTGAAATGCTGTTGTGCCACATTGCTGTTTCTTAGCTCAAGTGAATTTTGCAAGTTTGACATGTTCTTATTGCCACATTTTTTCAGTTTTACAGTACAGATGCATGAGGGAAAAAAGGATGTGCAAATGATTTCCTCCCTACAGTAGAGCTGAAATATCATCTTGTAGGTGGAGGGGAGAGAAGAAAAAAAGGGAAAAAGATGAAAAAGCGACCTTATTTCTGTGGGAAGGGAAGATTGGAGTGGGAGATGAGATCAGAAGGGAGACAATGACTTGGGGAGGTCTCTGAAGAATTTAGAAAAGTGTCAGTAAAACCAGTCATCATACCAATCTTGTAAAAGTTCATCATAACGCTTCATTTATTCCTAAAGGGCATATGCTTCGCCTCTCACTAGAACACAAGCTTTATGCTAAGTCTTTCCAGACTGGAACTTGAGTCCTTACAACAGTGTAGCCTGATTCATACTGCAATAGAGATGTTTGCTGTATGTCTGAAACTGAAATCGTCCTCTGGCAGCACTTATGACTTTCCAGCACTTCTATGGTGCTCTGCATACCAATAGTTGTCTTGCAGCGCTTCACAGAAAGCACAGTGGACACAGACTAGGATCAGAAAAAATCTAGGTAGTATATGCCAATATATTATCAGCTTGAATCTTTTCTCTTAATGAGGTAAGACTGAGATTGGCATATGGAGGAAAAAGATTAAAAGAACTTCTAGATCCAAAAGCTAGTACTTATTTTCATGGGAAAGAAGGCTTTTATTTCATGCTGGTTTGTATTGTAGTATGTACGTACATTTTTTGTTATCTACAGAAAGGATAAATGCAATGGTGTTTCAGTTGACACAGTGATGTGACTTCCTGAGCCTCTCACCACTAGCTTTAGTTGACTAGGATCCTGCCCCTCTACTCTGCTCTCATGAGACCTCGCTTGGAGTATTGTGTGCAGTTCTGGTGTCCTCAACATAAAAAGGACATGCAACTGTTGGAACAAGTCCAGAGGAGGGCTACGAGGATGATCAGGGGACTGGAGCACCTCCCATATGGAGATAGGATGAGAAAGTTGGGGCTGTTCAGCCTGGAGAAGAGAAGGCTGAGTGAGACCTCAAAGCAGCCTTCCAATATCTGAAGGGGGCCTCTAGGGATGCTGGGGAGGGGCTCTTCATTAGGGACTGTAGTGATAGGACAAGGGGTAACAGATTCAGACTTAAAGAGGGGAAGTTTAGGTTGGATAGGAGGAAGAAATTCTTTACTGTAAGGCAATGGAATGGGTTGCCTAGGGAAACTGTGAATGCTTCATCCCTGGCTTTGTTCAAGGCCAGGTTGGACAGAGTCTTGGGTAACATGGTTTAGTGGGAGGCATCCCTGCCCATGGCAAGGGGCTTGGAACTAAATGGTCTTAAGGTCCTTTCCAACCCAAACTATTCTATGATTCTATGACCCCTGCTATGTAGCAGGCCAATGAGACTTGTGGTTACTCATTTTCAAAGAGTAGATACTTTGAATTATATCCATGAAGGTACCTGGAAACATTAGTGTCAGTTTAGGTACCCAGTCAGGCAGTATTCAGGGCCAGGAGCTCCTGTGCAGTGGTCGTTTAGGTCTCTATAGTAGGTGCTGTCAAACTTTTATATGTCTACTAGATGTTCTAAACAGGGCATGCAAGGTAGGTAGTTTTAGTGTATGTGGTTTGCAGTATCCGGTTAGGTAGGAGTCCTAAGATTAAGAGTTATGGGTGAAAGTGGAGGTAGGGGTAATTGCCTTGCCCACTGAAACCACATTCAAAGCACTCACAAATGAATGTGGGAGATAGATAGTTTTAAAAATTTTCTCTTGGCTCAACCCAGGAATGTTTTGGGCTTTTTTCTATATGTAGCTGCTATGTATGTATTGAGTCAGGTTGTTCTTAGTTCTTCTGTTACAGATCTCCCATTTTACTTAAATAGTTAGTCATTAAGAGCACTTAATGTTTTGCTTGTCTGTAATGTGTCGGTTGGACTCTGCCCTGGATTTCAGTCCTTGTTCCACGTCAGTCAGAGTGAAAAAGATATGCCTGCATGACCCCATTGCTTGCTTTATAGGGACTGGATGACAGTGAAGTGTCCCTTCACTTTCCCATGAGACAGCTTGTCTTGTAGATCTCTGATTCCAAAAGAGATTTACATCTGAAAAGTCCAAACTGGAAAAAAGCTCACTGTGTTTAAGGTACTTTACAGCACTCCAGACTGCTTCTCCACCCTGCTTTTGGCTGGGTTTAATTTGCTTTCCATTAGCTGTGATTTACCCATTCACTGTTTGGGCAGCCTGCATGCCTGACCAATTTATTGATTCTATTCTTTAGCAAAAGGCCTTAAGCCAGGAGTTCAGGACATAGAAATACTGTTAAATAAAACGCAAGTGAATGCAAAAATAATCATTTGTTGGACTTTAAGAAAGGACAGTAAACCAAACAATTCAGTCCGGGGGATGATGTTTAACATCTAAACAAATATGACAACTAATTAAGGATTAGGTTCTGCATTTTGGATGACAGGCCTTATAAAAATGAACACTTAGGTTATGTTGAGGGGAAAAAAGCTGCATTTTGCAAATGTCAGGCATACAGCTCAGTAAGCAGAAAAGCTCAGTTATCCAATTAAAATAAATGTGCAGTCCTCTCAATATAAAGAGCTAAAGCATCCTTATGTTGAGGAGTTAAGATCCTGAAATATAAGTAGAGGAAAAAAGTGCTCCCTGTAAAGATTAATGTAATCTATCAAGATTAACATTTTGCATTCTGGCAGAGGCATATAATGATGTGTTTCAGTTTCTGAAATTGAAAACATTAGACTAAGATCAGTACCAATTTAAACCCCAGGTAATCCCAAATATTGAATTGAATTCATTATTTACAACCATGATGGGCTAATAAAATTGCTCTAATGACTTCTATGGGAAATAGATACCTACAGCAGGTGCTATCCTATTTCCCATAATCCTCTCTGATACTTCTTGTGAAATGTAATAACAAATTGCATAAATGTAATTTAGGGAGAAGTCTTCCACTAAAAGTATTTCCTGATTTATTCAGGAGTTTGAGTCCTGTTCTAATGAAGATTATGGATAGTTTTGAACATTGTTGTGTGCATGAGTGTCATGAGAGAGGCCACAGAGTTTCAAGACCCCCAGTGGGGGACGCAACATCATTTTTGTTGATGCTTTCTAACAAAATGAGGTTATTGCATAACAGTGGAAAGGGAGAGGTGGGAGGGGTTCACACTGACTACTGAGCTAGAAACTGGGTTGCGCTTCCATTGTAGGAAAGAAGAGTCCACTCCAGACATCCATGACAACTGCCAGCAGAGCACTTCTTTGTTTTAAGTGCAAGGTTTGGAAACCTGCCCTTTGGTGTAGGTCTCCAAAATGAGAGTTTCTAAAGCTGGTGGCTTATAACCACATAAATATTTTCTACAAGGATATTCACTTCAAGGCATTTGCAACTGAATTAACATGAAAGGTATGGATTTCCTGGTGGTTTATAAAGCAGAAAGCAGAACGTTATTACTAGGAGGGAGGTTTTACTAGGGGAACTAAAATGGATTCAAGCTCGTGAGGTGTCTGATTTACAGAAAAATATCTGTCAAATGTTGAAAAGAGTTGTGAGAATCTCAGCTCTGCAGTGCTTGAGAAAGTATGGAAGATCATGGCTATAACACCACCACCTCTGGCTTTGCCACCCACAGAATTAGCACCCTTCTTGTGAAGTGAGCAGTTGCACTTGCAACTGTGTCTCTGAGTCCTCACCTTTATTTTTCTAAAAGTTGTTTCACATCTTCTTGGACACAACTTTTGATGTTCACCCAGAAAGGCAATGATCCAACTTATTATTTGAGGAGAGTGATGACCTGGGGGCAGACATTGTTTATTTCAAGATTCAGCTGATAAACTATATAACTGAGATCTCGTCACAGACTTGAAAGATCTAGAGTCCCATTGCTCCACAATTACAAAGCATACAGTTTTTTTCAGGAAAAATGGTAAGCAAGAGGCGAAAAATATAGTTTAACTGGGAATCTGAAAAGCAGCTTTTATTGACAAGTTCTCATATACTGAGAAGAGAGAGAGAAATATGCATTTTGCTGAAGTTAATAAATTTTGCTGGAGAGATGGGAAATTCCTATTGGGATGTCTCTAGACATGATAGATATCTTTTTTTAACATGACCCACTATTAGGCTATGCCATAAAAATTAGGCATTTCCTCCTGTCTTCACCCAACTTTGTCCTGTTTTCTACAGTAAGAATATCTATATCCCTAGGTACGCAAGGATATTATTTGTGCGCGAAGATGAAGAGGAAAGCAAGCATCACCATAGTATGCTGTACCACCATTCATCCCCTGTGAATGCACTTTAAATCCACTCTGAAATCTCTTACTTTTGGAAAATGAGAAATGTCAATATAAATATGATAAGTAGAGCAACATGACCTACTTTTTGATAATATTTTATAACTTAATTATCAGTAGGTTGAAGGGGAAGTCAGTAGAGAAAACTTTTTGGCCATTGCCAAAATAAAGGAGATACATGTGAATTTGTGCTCTCATTCAGTTGTCCATCTCTTTGTCATTTAGTCAGCCTGATCCTGGCACCACTGTGCAAAACTTTATACCTGCATTAGGCCCATCATAGAATTTGGGACAAGAAAATAGAGTGTCATTGTTGGAACACTCTAAGAAGCAAATCTCCAGTAAAATTGTCATAAGACAACTGGAGATTTGTGAAAGTGAAAATCACGTATCTCACCCTTGCTGAAGATCAGAAGGAATTAAATACCATCAGATATCATGGTTAGCATTGATCTGCCCAAATATAGTGGGAGATCTTTAGAATATTTCTTTCATACAACAAGCTACACATAGGATTATACAAAACTCCCCAAATTGGTTGAAGCATTTTAATGTGAATCATCAAGTGTTTTCAAGTTGTTTTGTACAAAGCACACTCAGGATTTTAAGAGACTGAAGTCACCTAAGGAGGTATGGTTGAATTTTGGTAGACACATTTGCCTAGACCTTTGACAAATGATAGTTTTTAGTTCTCTTTCCTGCACTTTTTCCACAAATCTGAAAGTTCTTCTCCATTCCATTTTAATTCTTGAACTTAAACTTCAATCTGCTCATGATGAAAAGAGATAACATGGAACAAGTCGTTTTTTATTTACAAAACAGATGAAAGAGAAATTAAGACCTTAACTTGATAATTACCAGAGCATTTCATATGAATTGTGTTTTATGAAGATTTGGTAGAGTGCTAGAATATTTCTACATAGATATACTCACTTAAACTTGATGATTTAAAAATCTGAATAGTATTTTCTAGTGCAATAGCCACTATTTGAGTTTGTAGAAGAATTTGTTAATATATTTTGCTTGAAATTTGCTAAACCTTACATGTTGCTTTTTATAGTTTTGTGAAGAGCAACCATTTAATTGCACATAAGAGTGACTAAATTCTACATCACACAAAATATTGCCATTTATTTTTAGATTGTGTGGTTTTTTTCCCTTGTTAGAATCAGAAAGGACACAATTACCTCTTTTGCCAACTAGCTCTAGCAGCTTACTGTTCTTTTTCTCTGTCATGCACCAACAAAACTATGATGCTGAGCCTTACTGTGGCTTTTTAAGTGAGTATCGACTGCCTCCTTATCAATGTTGCAAAAGAATGCATGCATACTAACTTTGCCAGTTTTATGCCAAAACTCACTTCCCTTTGCTCTTCTTCAGTGGACAAGAAGCTGTACTGAAAAAGGTAGATGATACACTGTGCTGTTACCCAGGTAATCTGGATCACTTTCTTTATACTCATTGCCAGAATTAGATTTAAAGAGAAAAAAAAGAAGAAAAAGAGAAAATTTCTTGGTACTTATGCAGGTTTGCAGAGGGAACTTAACAATGAGGTAGATGGTTTGCTAAATGAACAGGCCTTAGGAATTTTAAATAAGGCTGCTAAAAGGAAAAATCATGAGATCTCTGGTGTTTGTGATTATTCTGCAGAAAAACAGACAGCATTAAAAGAGAAACTTTTTGGTTATCTGTTGTGTAAGCGCAAATGCACAACAATCTCAATAGTGTATTTTAACCACAGAATAAACAATGGCTTAATTTTGATTTTTTTTTTGTGTGTGTGTGTTTATTTGCAGTGCTCAGCCAAGAGCATATGATTATCTAAGGTGACTTACTTTCTGTAGACTCAGGAATGGATGTCTAAAAGCAAATTGGCACATTTTTCAAAATTAGAGGTAAATTTTTTTCCTAGGAAGCTAGAATTTCAGGATTTTAGAATGAGCCATGTAAAAGGCTGGTTTGGGTCACCTGTGTGTACTTTCTGTGTCATATTCTAGCATTATTTTGATCCTTGACATTCATATTTCATTGACCTAAAGAGCCATCAGACTAACACTTTGTAACTTCATTGCTAATAGGAAGAGTTTGAAGTCACTGAAAATATTTACTCTTTGGTTGAAATCTCCACCAAAGCAGAAGAATCCACAGCTCTTCTTTCCACCCCTCCTCCTCCTTCTTCTTCTTCCTTTCATGGCCACTCGACAGGAGGGGAGTCAGTTCTTATGGCAAATGGGCTTTGGGAAGCTGCAGATTAGTGCCAATTAAACCCACCCCAGAATTGTTCCAGCCTTCCCTTGTGTTTACTTGGGGAACATGCACCAGAATAGAGTGGAAATGAAGTCTGGCTGATGGATTAGTGCTTAAGGAGAACAGTAATGTATTAAATAGTTAACACAATCAAATAATAAATACATAATATAAGCCACACAAATACAACCATCTCACAATCAAGACATCACCATGTGGTGACTGAGATAGGAAGACCAAGCTATGCAGTGCAATAGAGATGAGTGACACCATTTGTTTAGCAAATGGGCTTCGTAGTCATGGGCTGCATGGGCTGAATACCCGTAAGGGTTTCAGCACAGCATGACACCTTTGTCTTTTCTGGATGTAAGGCCACAGTCAGAACTGCTGAACCATGAAGAGAATCCTGGCAGTTCTTTGCAAGCTGTCCTGGTAAATTAGTAAGGCATAGTCCATCCCAAAGTGATTATAGCTATTCCTCTCCCATCCCTGTGCCAGTCTTTGATTAGGCCTTCTGTGCAATGGGGAATGGAGGGTGACTCACTCTCTTCTCCCATAGATCTGCATACAGAATTTCTTTTTCAGCCTTCAAAGGTAAATTTGACATTGAAGGAAACACAGAATTGAGGCTTTTCTCCATCTAAATTGCATTCCTCAATATACATCACAAAATTAATGATTTTTTTTTTTTTTTCTGTCCTTATTCTTTTCTGAACATTTTGTAAAATAACCCAGACTGGGGAAGTTATGTAGGGCAATTGAAAACTGAATTTTCCTTGAATCAAAACCGTGAAGGCAAAGCAACACTTCTGTGAATCTGCTGATAATGTGGAGAAAAAAGGACAATGTCTGACTTAGGAGAAAGAAACCAGTGGTCTTGTCAAGAAGTTTAGGGACTTAGCTCTTCAAGTTACTTCCAAGTATCTTCCCCTCAATAGAAAAACCACCAGGAGCTTGTAACAGGATCATAGGACACTCGTTCCTTTCATAATGATAAAAGAAGCATGTGCTAAACAGTAATAAAAAACAATGCTAAAGACCTTTTAATGAATTGTTCTGTGCCATGCTCATTTACAACTGGCCACTGGTCCTTCAGAAACTCTAATTTAAATATGAAAAAAACTGAAGATGGGCCATGCAGAGGTGTGGGAAGTTTCTTATAATGGGCATCTGCAAAACCTCTGGGACTTCTTATATGTGGAGTTGCTTGTAATTAAGATGGATTTACTGGAAGTATTACAAAAGTTTTAAAGATTACTTCTAAAAGATAGCAACTGTGATTGAACTGGTTTTGTTAGTAATTGCATTCCTAGAGTGCAGCTTATAAAGGTTTTCTGAGACCTTGATCCAGGAGAAGCAGTTTGCTTAAATAACAAACACAGTGGGGATTTTTGGTTGTTTTTCCCTTGAAGGACTTCTTTTTTTTACAATTCCTAATATTAAACTGGAGGAAACTGAGAAGATCAAACAGCAAGTAAAGATTTAAAAAATGGTAAGTGACTGGCTCTGGGAAAAAAACCCAGAAAACAACCAAATAAATAGAAGACCAAAGAAAACCCCCAAAATTCATGCTCTTGCAGTGTATTAACCTGATTTAAAAGGGAAGAGTCCCTTTGGGCTCATTTTTAACTAACTTCAATATCTATCTTTCAAGAGAGACCTGGGAAAAGGGAACAGGTGCAGAGGAGCAGCCCCCAAGACACCTGTGGAGCTATTCTACCAGGTCTCTTGACCAGTGCTGAAGAGCAAAGTCATATGACATGGTAATGGAGACCATGCTGTAGCCGCCTCCTCTTCCACAGGAAGTTCATCTGGGCTGTGAAAAGCACAAAGGCACTTGTATTTCACTTTTTGTAGCCAAGCCATGTGGCAAAGCTAGTCAGTTGGGTTTTACAGCCTTTGTTCTTATCCTCTGACTGATATACAGCACTGTGACAGGCATAAGTTTTTTCCTTGTTCAGCATGAAATTAACTTGACATGTTCAAAGAAGCAAAGCTATCAAGCTAGGATCATAATCAGAGTTAGCTTCTTCAGAGGAATCTTCACAGTCAAACACTAAAATATAATCTGCACATGCAACGACTCCCACGGGCACCTCTGGCACTGTAGTAGTCATTCCACACATGCTCAAGAGTAGATATGCTCTGACTGCCCTTGCAAAGGGGTGAAATAAGGAATGAATATTCCTCATGCCATCACCCTGCCTTCCCACAGTAGCCCCAAAGTTCTCAAAAGCCAGCCCAAATGCATTGTTTTAAGTACGGTTGTAATGAGTAAATGCATCTAGAGCCATTTGGATCTGGTATTTTAAAAGTTTAAGCGCCTTTTGGGAAGCTTTTAGGTTGAAATGTTGCTGTTAAGACACTGAAATATTAGTAAATCTTGCAAACGACACAAGCTCTAATGTTCCTCATTTCTGTGGTACTGCATGCTGTGCTAATGACCCGGTGACTGGATTTTCTGCTTTTGAAAGCAGAGCTATATGCTATAAAACTTTCATCTAAGTTGAGCTGCCTCTCTAATGAATTTTTTATTTGTTTACTTGTTGTTTCAGTAGAATTTAAAAGTAGCAATTAAAAGAAACCAACCAACCAAACCCTCACCCCCTCATAAGGAACTTCCCTTAATTCAAGGCCTAATACAATGATGAGGAAAACATCATGCTATGTTCAGTAAAGTAAAAATAAGTAAAGGAAGATGCATAAATATGCTTAATATTTTACACATGAAGAAATGCATCTTGCATGTGGTGAGGGTGTACATTCACACTAGACACCACAGCTACATTTGCCATGCAGTTGGGCTTATGAATGCCTGTGCATAGGTGCAGTGCACTGTCCATTTGTCAGAAATTCCTGATGTCTTTTGAACTTTGGCCCAGCTTACTCTCCATTTCCAATGTAGTTTGCTTAACATAGGATGCAAGACCTCTCAGGTTTAGCCTGTGCCAGGTGAGGGAGGCCAAGCTGGCACATTCAGCAGATCTACAGTGGTTTTAAGCTGAACCTGAGCAACCTGTCCTACCCTCTGTGCCCATCTTCCCATCAGCAGAAGTTCCCTGAGCCTTGAAAAAGAGGCCAGGAATGAAAAATCAGAAGTAAACAGTGAAAGGAGGAGAGTCCTTGAATGAAATGTGGAGCAAGCCAAGGCAGGTGATGCCTGGGGACATGGATGTGTTCCCTGGCATGGGGAGGGGGAGCATGGGTGCCAAGCTGCATCCCAAATGGCAGCTGACAAGTCTCTCCTCTGCCTTCCTTTGTAAAAAGCTGTGGGACCCTGCAGGATCAGAGGAATGGGTAAAATGCGTTATGGTTCCTATCACCAAGGTCTATGCTTTGTCTGTTTTGGTGGAGCTCACATGATGGTGCTCCTGGCACTGCCACCTGCCATTGCTGCTGCCTGCGATGCATTTATCCTTGGCCTTGAGGCACAACCACCCACTTGTCTCAGGGTTTACTTCACTCAGGAGTGGAAGAAAATACTCTGTGTACAGAAATTAAAAAACCCTGCAGCACTTCTGTTAAAAAAACAGACCAATATTTACATCATGTTTATTTACAGTAGACTTGATCAAAGCAATGTTGTTATAAAAATATGTGGTTGAAATATGGCTATTTTTGCCTTGCTTCTGAGCCAAATGTAAAAATAAAACTTGCTCAGCTTAGGAGATAGGTAGTTGATAAAAGTTCCGCATGATTGCCCACCCCTTCACTCCCAAATCAGCTGTTATTTCAGGCCTCCAGTGTAAGTAGGGGGCCCATGCAATGTCTTTACATGGGCAACAGCCAAATTCACTGTGCTCATTGCCTGGTGCATCAGTGGAGTATGATTCTTAATCTCCACTTTGAAGCACATTGGGGTGTTCCGTTCCAGTCAGCCCTTGGAGCACCACAAGAAACCTCAGCTGGGTGGCACATGCTGGAGAAAGGACCTTTCTCCACTGGTTAGTGAGACAGGACCCAGCAAACGTATCCCTGCAGGAGAAGAAGAAAAGGAGAGAAGAGACATTTAATAGTTTGGCTGTGGGGAAAAGGCAGAGAACTGCCTGTGCACCGACTCAGGGTGACATTTTCTTGTCTCCATCTTGTCACTGCCAGAGGTTCACGGCTCAGCCTCAACATGATGGTACTGATGTTTACCGGGAGTGGGATGGTGCAGTGCAAGAAAAGAACTGTGGGAGAGTGCTGGGAAGGGCAGGAGATTTTGCAGAGGTGTGGAGAGAGGCACTGTGGACCTCAAGGCACCTCAAGGCATCTTCCTGCAAAGGTCATCCAGCCACAAAGTGGCACAGGAACCTCTCATCCGCCCCATCTTTTTATTTTGAAGCTACTCTTAGTTCCAAAACTTCATATTAAAGCCTGAAAAGCAGGCAGAACAGTGTGCATTGAGAGCTGCAGGTCTTTATTATGGGAAAATCATCACATCTAAAATCCAATTCAGTCCTTGCTATAAATAAGTATGATGAAGAATTTAATGATATTTCCACTAAAATTAGTCAGAAGGCAAACTTTAAAAAATTACACAGATCATTAACTGGGAATATTTCTCAGAAGAGATTTGTTATATTAAAAAGGCACTGAAATTACTAGCGTTAATCAACTGTATTGTATTAAAAACTCTGTATAGATTAATTAAGTATTTTAAATATGAAAAATTAAAAAATGAGGCTATAGGGGAATCACAGGCTTGAATCTGGGTCTCCTGCCATGCTGCTTTCCCTGTACTTCTTCAGCACCTAATTTAGTAAGAATTCAGATTGAACAATTCTTCTTGGCTGGTCTAAGCTGGTTATAATACCCTGATTCATAAGTTACAAAATTCCTTGCTATGAAAGTGGTTTTCATTCACTTGCTTCAAATACAGATACTGGCCTCTTTTCCCTGCCCCACATTGGGTTGAGTCTAGTCAGTAAGGGCTGAATAAAGTCAGCAAAATATATTTTACACAGTTTCTGTGATACTTAGCTGTGATTCTTTGCTTATAGGATCTGGCATATGCAGGTAGTCTCCCACTTTAACAAATCTGTGTTTGTCTGGCCACTGACTTCAGATAAATACAGCTCAGTACACCTAGTATTTGTCATTTCCAGTGAGGGCAAGTTAGCCTCCACACTGCTTGCTCCCTTGGGTACAGGCTATTTAAAACAATCCCAGTTAAAAGTTCCGACTTTTTTTTTTTTTTTTTTTTTTAACAGATACTGTCAAATAGGTAAGCTACAGATGAGCTTTCTTCTTGAAGGAGACGTAGAGCAGCTTCTCTCTCATCTGGGCTGAGACAGTCTTGCACAATATTAGCAAGCAAGGTTATGCTGTTAATGAAGAAGCAGTAGGATAAGGCCTGCAGTTATTGCATCAACACAGCCAACAGTTCCAGGAGTACATGTTTGTCTCCTATACCAACTTACCTTAATGGCATTTACAGCATACAAAATATTAAAATATCACTGTTAACTCTTGCAGAAAAATGTCCCTTGCTATTATAGCACAGGAAAAACAAATTTGTATTTGCCTGCTTAAATGTCACTACGTTTTTCTAAGCTTTTGCAAATCCATTTGCACCAGCAACGTTGCAAGATCTAAAAAAATAACAGGGGTTCTTCTGCCGTCTACACTACTTACACTATAAAGAAGGATCAACAAAGCTGTCCTCTCCCTACCTCTGAAATAAAAGGTAAAAATGTCTTTTCCTGTAGAAAGGCCTAAAATGAAGTTTATAAGTTAAAAAACTTTAATTCTTAATGTCCTCCACATGCACAAATCATGGCCCAGCCTCCTAAATAGAGCAAGGCTTTTCCAACAGAAATTGTAGCTCTTGGGTGTTTGCAGAAGTACCACCTGTATGCTGTTTCAAAGCCCATGTACACTACAAAAGAAATTTTCCCCAGAGAAACTCTTGTTCAGTAACTGCTGTTGAAAAGTCAGCCCAGAAATAGAACATTTCACTGCTTTAAACTGAATATTCAACCTTGGAAGCTGGAAGGCTTGGGTTTATTTTAGTTTTTAAACAGGCTTAGCATTAACAAAATAAAAAAAATTACTCTTTTGTGATTTGTCTGGCTCAGTCATAGGTATTATCATACACTCCTGTCTCCCACTCCCTTATTTCAGTTGTGTGATGCTTCACATGATGCTGGGTAATACTGCACTGCATATCAGAAGCAGGTCACCAGCTGATTTTCTGCAGCTGCTTTATAGAAAAATATATTCCTTAAAACTCAAAAGATCTTCAGCCAAGTCCTCAGTGCTCAAGGAGCTGTTGTGTTTATATGCTTTGTTGCAGTGCGTCTCAGACTTTAGGCATGCTCTTTAGTTATATGGTAAAAATACTGACATAATCGTGTAATAAACAAAAAATGTTTGTAGTCACTGACTATCACTCAGGCAGAATGAGCTGCTTTTATTTTATTTTATTTTATTATTTTATTTTATTTTATTTTATTTTATTTTATTTTATTTTACTTTATTTTATTTTATTTTACAGTGACAGTAAATCGGAGAATTCCTTTAGAATACCTGTAGAGTTCAGCTCAGCAAATACACTTGTAATATTAATTGAAACACCTGCACACTGTCTTCTACTGGAATTGGGCTTATGCACATGCAGTGGAGTTTTTTTCCCAATTATTTTAGAAGAGTGAAATAAGCATTTTTCAAGTAGTCTTGTACGTTTTCTTTTTTCCTGGTGCTTGTTTTGAATTTTGCCTCCCTTAGCAGTGGGCATTCTGCTATTGGCCAGGCTGTAAAATAAAACCTGAAAGTAGCTACATCCTTTTCCAACTCCTAGGTGCTTTCCAGGGTGGATCACCTAAGGAAGCAAAGCTGCTCATGAGAAACCGGGCATTAAGGGAAAGATTTACTGCTGCAGCAGTGTTTCTGCTCCTGTGAGCAAAGCCCTGGCTGTAAGGCCATTTCTCAGGCCTGAGGAAACTGTTAGACTCAGGATGCTTTTTTCCTTCTTTTGGGAGAAAAACATTAGTGCTGTGAAGAGATCTGTACCTAAGAAAACAAAGGCATGGATGAGTGCTGCGTAATGCAAACAGCCCTGTGTTTGTTTTACTTTTCAACCTTTAGAGAAGCAAGTTTAAAAAAATCTGGGGAGTGAGAGAACATCTGGGTGGGGCCTGGAGTTGGCCCAGGTCATGCTGCTGCAAGGGGGACACCTGGTGCTGGTGCAGGAGCACTTTGAGAAGAGTGGGTATCATGAAATATGACAGATTTGTCTGGAGAAAGAGAGAAAAGGGTTGTGAGGCAGGGAACAGCAAGGCGAGAAATAAAGACAGTGCTTAGCTAAGGTAGCTGCAACAATTGAGGATTGTTGGGGTTTAAGCAAATTACTCAACATTACTGGTGTGTAAGGTTTATACAAATTAGAAGATAAATGCAGTGTTCATGAATTTCCAAGAATACTTGGAAAAGGGGTATATGAGGCTGTAGATATACCTTTAGGTCTTAAAAATAGATGGTCTGTTTATACATTTTTAGCTGTCAATAAAATACAATGCTGCAGCACAGCCCGCAAAAGCAGAGGTGAGGACCACAGGGCACAAAGCAAACTCTTAGCCAGGATTTAAGTGGGATTTGAGGGGTATGTGATATCTGTGCTTCATGCAGCTCTGCTGCTTACTGTGCTCAGACATGAAACCCTGTCAGAGGATGTCTGCTTGGATCAGCTGCAATGAGGAGTTTTTGTTGTTTGTGGTGGTCCTTTCCTACCAGTACAGCAGATCTGCCATGCTAGACAGGCAGCCAGCACTTAACCCTGCTCTTAATATCTGGGTCTTGCACTATGTCTGTTATTAAAATAGTGCTATACCCAAGTAGTTTTAGTCACTTCATAACTCACACTTCCATGTTACTTGATTAGAAATTGAAAGTGCTACTTTGGCTCAAGAGCCCACATAAACTGAAGCATGTCACTTAATGGGCTTTTTGTGCTTTCACTGGGGCGTGCCAATTAAGGGGGCTCTGCTTCACTAAAGTTGTTTAAGAGGGCAGTGAGGTCAAAGCCAAAAAGCTATGAACTCAGAGGGAGAAGGTGGCATTAAAGAAGGTCAGCTGTGTCTCTGCGTTAGGAGAAAAGTTCCTAATTTGTGAAGTGCACTCCTATAGTCAGCAACAGAGGTGCAAGCTTGCAAAGAAAATACCCACAGAGGAGTTGCTGCCCTAAGAAGAATGAGGAGCACATGTGTGCATGTGCATACCTCCACCCCCAATGGATTAAAAGGTTTGAAAATTCCCTCCAAACTGCCACTCTGCTTGCTCTGTCTGTGTTTGAGTGGATCTTAATCTCCTTTCTAATTCAGTAGTAGCAGCTGGGGTTTATCCTTTAATATTTGTGTCTTTCAGTTTATATCTAGTCACCAATATTACTGAAAGTAATGCTAACAACAGAAGTAGATGTCTATATTATATTAAAGAAGACATTTTCTACAGAAACATTAGACTACAGGCTAAGCAATCTGGCTGTAAGTGTGCTCCAGAAGAGGCTCATTCTCTTCCTTGCTCTTCACTAATCCTGGCCTCTCTTTCTCTGTTGATAGAAGGTGATCATCACTTATAGGCAACAGATACAGGAAGTATGGATAACAAACATGATGCAATCACATCTTCACTAATCCTGGCCTCTCTTTCTCTGTTGATAGAGTGTGATCATCACTTATAGGCAACAGATACAGGAAGTATGGATAACAAACATGATGCAATCACACAAATGTACACTTTCTGTGTAAGCCATCACAGTGTAAGTGCCTCATATTCAGATAGACCTATCAAAACAGCATGAAAATAGGCCTCTAAGTTACTGTGCCTTGACAATGATTTGGGCACAGACTGTATGATCATCAGGCAGTGTGTCTTCACAATTCTTCATACAGTGTTTAGGAGAAAAAAATAATAGACAATCTCTGATTTGCTGTGATTTTCAATTGTCTGAAGTGATGCAATACTTCAGGAGCCAATACTTCTTAATGAAGTTTTGTGGTTTTATTGCACGTATTTCATTGGAACATAAGGAGTTTCTGCACAGATACTCAAATAGAGTGGAGAACAACTGTGCAGATTTTATGCTGCTTCTGTGTTTAAGAGCATCTGCATGCCCTGGGTTCAGCAGTAGTAGTCATTTTTCTCCTTCTTAGTAGCTGGTGTAGTGCTGTGCTTTTTACTTTAGGCAGGGAACAGCGCTGATAACACTGATGTTTTTAGTTGCTGCTCAGTAATATTTACTCTGACCAGGGACTTTCTGAGTCTCATGCTCTGCCAGGGAGGAAGGGAAGCCGGGAGGAAGCAGAGACAGGACACCTGACCCAAAC
>JANRGW010044336.1:0-62333 GCA_024733675.1 Psilopsiagon aymara
AGGATCCCGGCTTTTGCTCGGGAGCTCTACCTGCTGCTCAAGAGGGACAGCCGCTTCCTGGCCCCTGGCTTTGCTGTGGAGGAGCGGCTTGGCGGTGAGGGCAAAAGCCATTCCGGTGCTGCGCAGTTGCAACCTGAGAGAGCTTGTTACTACAGTGGTGCTGTTCTCCGCTACCCAGGCTCCTTTGCCTCCTTCAGTACCTGTGGTGGATTGGTAAGCTGACCTTGCATGCAGGGGTAGCACCTAGCACCGAGGTCTCTATCTGAGTATCTGTTCCATCTGCAGCTTTTCACTCACATGCCTTTCCAGAGATCTTCTTTTGTATCTTCTTGGGTCCTACCTTGGTACTTCCCCTTATTTTAACCATTTTGTCATTCATACTTTTATTACCCCACTTATAATTTTTCTCAAATCCTACATCTGCCTCGGTCCACTGAAGTTTATGTGCTTTGTCCCATTTCTAGGCATGCTTTTGTCTCTCAGTCCCACACCTTCCTTTTTTGGATCTCCTTTTTATTCTGATGCCATTCTTTCTTCAACTTTTCTAATCTCTGTCTCTGATTTTATCTTGGTCTTCAGTCTGTGCCTGTGATTGTTTACCTCCATGCTCACTCTCCTTCCTTTTCCCTCGATCATTATCTCTCTTCCAGTCCATCTATAATCTGTGGTTTTCCTCATTCCCATCCTGTATTTTAAAGTTATCTTCCTCATTTGTGTTATCTTCCTTATCTTTTACGTCTCAGGATTCACACTGTTCTTTCTTACTTCAACCAATATTTTAGGACTGCTTTCTCATCTTCATTACTCTATTTCTTTCATTCTTCTGATACTTTTGGCCTTTTTCCTCCATCTCACAACTTCCCACATGTAGTATGAGTAGTAACTTGTATTTGGGACTCCATACCCTTGTCTGCTTTCGGTTCCTCCGTAGAAGTACACAGTGAGTGTGTTCTCAGCAGAAATATTGAAACAGTCAGACCTTTTGACTGGTTATTACTCCCATGGCATACTTCCCCTACTTAAAATATATTTTGCGTGTTATAATTTCTGTTGGGTCAGTCATGATTTTTACAAGATAAAGACCAGAACTGGGGACACTGACAACAGCAATGGTGTGGTAGAGTGACCTGCAATCCCAGGACGCTTGAAAGTGGATAGAAAGAGTAGAAAGAAGCTGGGAAAATGTAAAAAGCTGGCAGGATTTAAAATAAAACCAATTATTACTTCTATTATTCTCAATTTTTGGCCTTTATAGAGTATCATAAATGTGCATGCCTGCAGCACCTTACAGAATATAGAATACAAATAGTACGGTAGTGGCACTAGGGATAGTTATCATCGTCATGACCCTTGGGTTTTTTGGGTGGCTAGATGCGTGTAATCAGCACAATCACATGATGGATGCTTCCTTGTATTTCTTTCCGAATTTGAACATCTAACTTATTCCATTGTCGATTCACGAAGATATGCCTGTCTGGATTTATTTGAATGATCATGAAGTGAAACCAGGTAGAATGTGGAAATTTTGACTGGCTATTCGTTTGCCTGTTTGGACTTACTCAAGAGTCAAAACCCAAACTGAAAGTGGTGGAGAGGGAACATATGTGGATTGACACCAAATAAAATATTTGCCTGCGCTCCTGCAAAGTGAAACCGCCAAGTTTCACACAACTCCAAGTGGCTGGCATCTAATAATTGACATTTTGTAAGATTTTCCAAAGCATGGTGGCAGAATTAATGGTGGAGAAAAGTCAGCTGAAGGTTGGTTGAAAGCAATCAAGTGAAGGATTTTTATGTTCAAAAAGCTTTTGACTCCTGTACTTGTTCTTGTTAGAATTTTACTTCTTTCTACATGGCGTATGGGTAAAATTAGGCTAGAGGAAATCTTCGCAAATTAGGAGAGATCATTATGAAAAATGTCTACTCAAAAGTGATGCATGTTTTTGCATATCTGTAATTCCTTTAACTTGATTTTTAAATTGAAATTCACTGTTTAAACAGGCCACAGTTTCCTAGGACCCCTATTTGTAATTTATGATTCAGTCAGACTTTTTCTAGGAGCCTACTTTTTACTCGCAGCCTACTAGCTGTCTAAGCATGCATGGGCCTAGAATCATGTGCCCCATTCAGAAAAGGGGAGCATGATCTATGGTTGAAATATAAACTATTTTATCTATTTCAAATAAAACTGGCAACTGTTGTTGATGTTGACTGGTGTTGTCATGATCCTCAATTGTATAGTTTTGTTTGCAGTGAAATAGTTAAGCAGCTGTTTTTCCTAAGAGTATTACTGTGTAAGTCACATATTAAAAAAACCCAACTGCACAGCCCTATTATGTCAGAGTTGTCATAACAAATCTTAAGTTGTTTGTCATTCTTTATTCAGTTATTGCTTGGGCTCTATACATATGTAAGTTGTTCTGTTTCCAAGTCTTGAAAAAACATCATACATACATTGCATATTCCACCCTGTTTTGTTTCCTCTAGGCCTTGCCCTGCAAAAACAGCCAAGCAACATTTCTAACTACATTTTCTCTTTTAAGGTGTAAAAATACATTGAAACTTGAACCTACAAGTATTTAATTGTAGTTTCATCAATTACAAGTTATTTCTTAGTGTTAAATATAAAGAAATCTGGGAGAAAAATACGGTATGAATGTCTTTGATATATTGTCCTGTCAAAGCCTGGCAGATTTGGGTTAGGATTACTAGGCTGCAAACACTTTGGAAAGCTAAACAAGTGGGCTGTAAGTCCCTTACTGTGCAGTTTAGATTCCACTCAGTGATTTTTCTTTTAAGTGTGGAACAGCATCTCAGTTAACAGCAGAACTTCCACCATTCCGCTCTTTAAATAGTAGCCTTTTAGTGAATCTCTTTATTCACCAAGGAAAGTAACTGTAGTCTGATAAACAGCAGTGATTTTGCCACAGAGGAGGAAGGGTGAAGAATTGTAAAGGCCAAAAGAAAAGGTTTGGCTGTCATGTGCAGGGGAGGGTTGTACGTGGCAGTACAGATGTGTGGGTGATGCTGTAGGGCTAGTTTTCTGAAAAGATCTTTGATAAAAGGGAAAAATGGTCTAACATTAAATTATTTTGCCATCCACATTAGGATGTTGGTGTTTGTTCTGACTTCCCAAGGCGTGGAGAGACCATGCCAGTGATCTTCAGGAAATTGCAAAAATGTCTATGTAGAACTGCTCCTTCTATAGGCAAAAAGACAGAAGAATATTATTACAGATGTTAGGCACTTTATCCCCTTAAAATGGGATTTAAATGCTTTTTGAATAGTTCACTGGTTGCAGCTGGCTAAAGCATGTAAGATACAGCATAATGTTAAAGCTTTCCCATATTTCTTATTTCACAGTTCTGGAGAGCTTAAGTAGGGTGTTTTTTCTTGAGCTGTTCTTTAAAAGGCAGTATAGAGGGGTGATAATAATGGGTTTCATAACATACCGTGTTATGAAGGTACCATTTTAATCAAGTGTAAAATGAGAGCTGTAGTCCCAGATAAATACTAACCAAATTCTGACTGCCAGGATTGGCTTTGTTTGGCAACCTATCTTGAAAAATGAAGGAAACGTAACTCAGTGGGTGTTTTCTAGTTAAACTAAAGATTGAAGATATGCGTGGCCTGTCTAAAAACTCCATCACCATGACCTTCGTGTAATGTCAGAGTTCACATCATCAGTGGTGATGGCCCTATCCAAATCCTTGGTGAAACACTTGTGGACTCTTACATCCCTTTGCAGCTCACTAGGATTCTGCGCTGCTGTTGTGGACTCTTACATCCCTTTGCAGCTCACTAGGATTCTGCACTGCTGTTGTGGACTCTTACATCCCTTTACAGCTCACTGGGATTCTGCACTGCTGCTGCAGAAAGATTAACAAGGAGGGGTTTCCAAGTATTCTCCATCTCTGTGCTTCCTGCCTGCTGCTTGTTCATCATTCGCAAAATGCCAGGATGTAAGCAGCCCTGCTGATGCCAGTGAGACTGTTCTTCTGAAAGTGATGACTTGCAGAGCTGGAGCATTAGTTATGAAATGGTTGCTTCTGCTGTTTGCTTATCTTTTGCCATAATATTTGAAGTAAGGAAAAAAAAAAAAAAGAAAAGAATGTTAAATGTCATTGAACAGTTTTCTTTGTAACTGGTAATATATTTAACTTACAACTGGTAGTTCTGTTAGAGCATGCTGTAGGAGTAACTTACTGCAGGCTTAGAATGAAGAAATCTAGTTATTGGTTCTTTATCAATGACCTGGTCTGCTGCTAGCGTGGAAGTTGAAGTAGTCTCACTATGTTTCCCCGAAGAGAGCTCTAATGAAGGCAAATGTGTGCTTTATCCCGTATTCCTTTAATTTCAGAAAGAGAGGCCTTCAGTGTTGTTTTTTCTCAGCCCTGAATTGCTTAGGTAGTGATCTATGGCTGTGTGGTGACAGGCAAGGCTTTTCCCCAAGTGTTTCTTTTTTACTGAAACAGTCAGCAATACATAAAGAACAGCTAAGTAGAGAAAGAATTTGAATGTCTTCTTATACCTAAACCAGTGGGTTATATTTAGACTGTTAGGAAGTTCAAACAACAACAAATATGTACACAGAGGATGGACAGGAGAATGCAGCTTCATGCATCTATGCTGTTTCTTGCAGCACTTAGTAGGTTATCTAACAGAACATGTGTGGGGATCTACCTAAACAGACAGCATTGCCATCTGGGGTAATTTGCTGGAGAGAAGCTTTGAAATCCATCTGACTGGTTCTGTATTTAAGATGGATCTTAAGAATGTGAAATGGTCAATAGCATATTTACAGTTCTGTAAATCCTAAGAGTCAGTATCAAGAGTTTTTGGAATTAAAATTAATGTGCATTTTCCCAGTGACTTGGGTCCTAATTGTTCTCCAACCCAATACAGGGAAGGGCTCTCTCCAGAGAAAAGTATGGTGTTTTTGTTAAGCCTCATTAAGAAGCATGTATTTAAAAATCTGATCAAAGCTTTATAGACAAGTAGTCACAGTTTTACTCCAACTGTTATATGTGTATCTGAACGGCACCATCCAAATCCTTGTAGCCAGTATCAACAAAAGAATGGATGTCAGTGGTTCTGTGTCATGCAGAGATGTGCCAAGTATCATGGGACATTTTAAGAAATAATTCTGATGGTAACCTCCTCCTTTTTAGGAGTGTGAAAAAAAAGCTGTGTATCTTTTTTGGCTGATGGAATGCTCCTATGATCCTTCAGTTAAGATTTGAAAAAAAACCCTTGAAGCACCTTTGCAGGGAATGTATGATTTTTTTTTTTTATTTATTTCTGACACAAACTGTGTTTTGAAGATCAGTGCTGTTGGCTGATAGTAAGGAAATGACAGATGATGGATTCAGAGTATTTTAGATTTTGTTTTTTTAGGATATTCTAAATTCACATGACCCTTAAATTCAGGACACATAACAGAGCTCCCACAAAACTGGATTTTTTTATTTTTTACCTATATATTGAGGGTAGTCTGACTTTACATGTTGTCTCAGAACAAGCAAAATGAAATTGTATAAGAACAGTAGTAATGAAATAAAAAAAGCCCCAACTTCCTGTTGTCCTGAAATTCTGCACACAATCACTTTTGAGGGCAAGATTGACTTCTTCCCTCCTAGAAGGGGATTTTAACCACAGTTTTTCAAGTTTTTTGTGTGGGAAAACTCCCAAGCTATGTGGTTTTAGTTACACTACCTAATGATTCCTGCAGTGAGAGTAGCATATGACATGGCGAGTGTACATAAAGTTTTTGGCAGCTTGAACAGAGTCAAGGAGCTGTATTGAATTATGTTTTGGTTGTAGAGTTCCTTTTGGTGGCACTGCAGTACTTAACTGGCTGCACCTCCTTTTCTGGCATAGGGTTGCACTGACTGGGAATGCATTGGGTGCAAATAATGAACCTGACATTTTCTTTGCAATGCACATGCAATGTAAAACATCCCTACTTTTGTGGGGTTCTTGGAGCAAGTGGTCAGGAGCAGCTCATGGGCTTCATGAATTGCCTGGGAAGCTGTGCTGTTACAGGTTGTGAGCTCCTGCTGTAAGGCTCTGAGACTTAATAGGCTTCTTGCTTCGCTCGAGCTGAAGAACAGCTACCACATGACACATCCTGGACCATACAGTACCAACATGCAAACCTGAAATGGGTTAAATATCAAGCCTCTTGTCAACTAAAAATAGTATCTCTGCCTCCCTACTTCCGAGATGTTGCAGTTACACATTGGTATTGAGTAACTTCCAAACAAGATGCTTTTCCAAAAGAAATTGGAGACAATTACAGCTCCTTTTGTTCTGAGGGTAAGCATTAGAAAACAGAACTCGACAACAATTTTTCATTAAAGGGGGGGCGGGAAGGAAACCTTGCAAGCAGTAGTTAAGGTCTATTTGATACGAATAGGTTCAAGTTTGACATTACAGAAGGAGGATTATGAAATTAGATAGTATGATACTTAAAGACTTAAAGCAAAGAACACCCTCCTTCTATACCTGGGATTCTCAAATGAAAGAGAGGAAAAATTCAAGCAGTAAAATATTTGTTTGGATCTCCTCTCTTTAAAAAATAGGGCTAACACAAGACAGAAAGATTAAGGAAATAAAAGTTGGGTTTTTCGGAGGCCTTTTCGGTTACCTATGTGGAATGCTGAACTTTTTATTTCTTAGCACAGAGTCTGCCTACTGTGGCATTGTGAATTTGTTAAATGAATTAAACTTTGTGAGAGGGGTAGAATGAAGTATGTGAATGAGGGTGCTCTGTGAGTATCCCTTACTGAGAGTTTGCAGGTTCACTAGGATTTGCTTTGTTGACTTTAACATGTCTTATTTTTGTTTTAAACATCTTTAAATGAGCAGTATAAAATAGTTGGGCTAGGTAGGACATGGGTGGAAATGTTATTCCTTCTGGGTTTACATGCCAGTGGAAAGTGGGAAAGAAGAGGGCAACCCAGCTTCTGGGGAGTCTGGTCTGCAACAGGACAAAACAAGTTGTTTACTTCTGCATGCTTAGGCGCTACATATCTAGCTCCAACGTAGGCTTACCTGTTTTTTCATTAATCTCTCTGTAATGCTAAAATCTCATCTTTAACGTCACGAAAGTGACTGTGGCCAGCTGGAATAACTGGCATATATCTGCAAGCAAAGCACTATTAACAAACATTGCTTTATCCTCCCTGACCAGCAAGTTAATTACAAACAGACTACTGAATATGGTGGTTCATTTTTTTTGTGGGTTTTTCTTTTTGGTGTGTTTTTTGCCTTTTTTTTTTTTGTTTTTGTTTTGTTTTGTTTGTTTGGTTGGTTTTGGTGTTTTTTTTTTTTTTTTCATAAAGAAAAGAAGTATGGAGATGGCATTCTTTTAAATGTTTAGTGTAATAAAGAATCATAAACCAAGGAAGATAAAAGACTAAAACCTCTGTGTTTCTATTTTCCTTCTTGAGCCCCAATACTGCAGTGTGTTGCTATTCATCTTTGCCTTTCTGGATGAAACAACATTGGTTGGATTTTTGTTTTGCGTATCTGAGAACTCTCGCTAGTTAATAAGAAGGAAAAGTCTTCTAAACATAGGACAATAATGTTAATGTAAAGCTGAAAGGTTTAGAAAATCAATTTAGATTTAGCCCAAAACTACTTCTGAACTATAATGATCCCTGTTTCCTTTAATATTAAACACTGTGGCATAGTATGTGAGATGCTGGGCCAACATGCCTCAGACCATTTGGTAATGATTCCTTTCTTCTTCTAAGAGCTATCCTGTAATCATGTAATCACTCCATCCTGAGAGAGGTTTGATTTGTGATTCCAGTCTTGCTTATAATAGCCTGCTGTTCTCCTTAAGTGCTTAGTTTTAGTACAAACACTTCCTTTGCAATGTATTTCCAAGCCATAATTAGAGTTGAGAAATATGCTGTCCCAGAGTAGCTTTATTTTAAAAAACTGAGACTGTTGTGAATCACTTTAGATTGCTACCCCTCATAATTATTAAGTATAAAATTATACAGGTTATTTTGCAAGATACAGAAGTGAAATAGTAAGTCTCACTTTTTTACCCAGAAAAAACAGGTAAGTACATTAAGTAGAGTTTTTGCATTAATCAAATTAGTGAAGTTTTGATCCCCTCATTTAAATGTAACTGTTTTAAAAATAAAGGACAGAGCACAGAGACTCTCTCAGGTACATCTGTTGTGGCTGTGAAATGGTGAAATTAGCATTTTTCTAAGTCTTGTATCCCTGACCATAGAATCGTAGAATATTTAGGGTTGGAAAGGACCTTAAGATCATTTAGTTACAGCCCCCCTGCAATGGGCAGGGACACCTCCCACTAAACCATGCCACCCAAGGCTCTGTCCAACCTGGCCTTGAACACCACCAGGGATGGAACATTCACAACTTCCCTGGGCAACCCATGCCAGTGTCTCACCACCCTTACATTAAAGAATTTCTTCCTCATATCCAATCTAAACTTCCCCTGATTAAGTTTGAATGGGCAGCTGGTGAGAGAAGGACCTGTATTAATTATGGGCTTCTAGATTTTGTTGACAGAAAGCATACAAGCAGGGTACAAAAAGGTGAAGGAAGAGACTGAGCGCAAAGGCAGGATTAAATGTCGCTTCCTTTGTCTTTGACTACAGGGCATCTCCACAAGGTTACTTCATTGTTCACCTGACTTCTAACCTTCCACGAGAGAGAAATGGCTAGAAACTTCAAATTTCGCTCCATAGTTCTTAGAAGGCTGTATTTAAAGAAAAGTAATTTGAAAGCAATTTTCAAAGCAGTATTAGACTGTAAATCTAAGGTCATATTTAGACCCTGGTTTTGCATAGATCTTTAAATGTACTGTACGAAAGCAGCCAACACACTATCCACATGTTCTTTTCCTTAACACCATGAAGGCACCAGCATCGCGCATGCTCTATTTGATCTTTTCTCACTGAAGGGAGCACTTTTCAACAATTACTAGGGAACCGTAATCTTGGCACCAGTTAGGATGCTGCAGACTTAAAAATTACTCCATTGAATTTTCCTAAACAACGCACCTTAGGATGTCCTGCCAAAAATGAGTAAGAAGAGTGGTGAAGGCACCTTATTGAGCATCTAAGGTGCGTCGTTTAGGAAAATTCAATGGAGTAATTTTTAAGACCATTCTCCTTGTCTCATGATATGTGCTGATTGTTTCTTCTATAGCAGGTAAACCAGAATTTTTAAAAGGAACTATATTCCCTGTGTTGCAATCCTTATGATTTTATTTTAAAAGCACTGTTATTTGTCTTTATTTTTCAAAACATTTATTGAACTTTAAAGAATGGAGATTCATTTTGGTAGTTAATGCAGATTGTGATAGGGAGAAAAATAAGAAGATCCATGATTTCCAAGATGTAATACTGTAAGAACAGGGAATCTGAGAAATAGGGAAAAACAAGGCATCAGGCATGAGTGTCATTGTGGGGTTGATGGCGGGTGAGGATATTCAAGGAAGAGACTGTGAAAATTGATGATCTCGTAGAGGTAGCATGCAAGTGATGCACACCTCTCTTTGCTGTGTGATAAGGAGATCTATCAGGAGGTAAAGAGATGAGTCAAAGCCATTTGGATCTGTGGGATAATGAGGTGTTTTCAGAAATTCTGTAGAGCATGTGCTTTTCCTTAGTTTACTCAAACTCTTACCAATGACTCCAGGTACATGACATGAGGGTTGATTGGTTGCTCCTAGTCAAGCAGAAGTAGTGATGTAATGGAAATAGTGTGAAATACACTGAGCATGTACATGTTATATTGCATATCCACATGGTGGTTGGTCAAACTTTTATAAAACAGTAGACCAAAATATCTATTTAGATTCAAAATCCATTGTATGTCTGTTTTACATTAGCCGTTCAGTTAGCCCTTCATTGTTAACCTGTCATTGCCCGGACAATCTGGTGCTTTTAATAATGGCCTAAATAAGCAAAGGAAATGAATGAATAACATTTCTAGTGTTAGAAATTTTCAATGTGTTTAGGATGATAAATTGATATCATAACAGTTACTAATAAACATGCATCTGCACGTAAGTGAATATAAGTAAAAATCTTTGAAAGCCTATGCTATGTATGTTTTTCTTTTCTGCTGGTACTTCAGTCAGCATTACATTTTGGAGCAGTTTTGCATCCAAAAAATGTAGAAATTTGCCCAAAACTTACTTGTGAAGTGACTTAGTTTCTGTGTGATTATCCTCCAACAATTGCATATGCTTATTTTATGAACTTAGCTGTGCTACCTTAACTTCTTATTGGATGTCAGAAGTTTAGCTGGGTCAAATCAGGTCAGGCTTATTTAGATAGCAGTAGGTTAAGGAAAATACAGATATTTCTTTGCATGATTCCATTAATGGGGAAAACTTTTTATGTTTCAGTACAGGGTAAATATCCTGTTATGTCCTTCTGAGCTTAAGGGGAATGCTGGCTGTGAGAACTGCCCAAGTAATAGCTACAGCCACTATAGTAATGCTATCTTTTATACAAAATGTTAAACTATGCTTCAGATGTGCTTAAAATTCTTGGCGCTCTTTCGTCAGTAAGAACACTGATTAGCTTGGCAACTGCATTATTAACTTCGAAAACTCAGGTGTGACTCTGCCTCAAGGCTTCTGGTATGAAGTTTTTTGTGTTCCTTCTGAATATGGGAGACAGGAAAAAAAAAAAGCAAAATCAAGACAGAATAACTGATAAAAAAAGCTGAATGCCTTTTATTCTGGGGTACAGGAGTGGGTGAAATGTCCATTCTTATTCCTGGTATGTGCAGTGGACATATAGCCAGGTTTGTAACCATATTCTCGGGACTTAATTGTGGTCATTCTTAATTTGCGTTCTAAAAGTACTCTCTAAGAGTAAAACTGTCTGGATCCATGTTTCTGTTGTAAGCTTTGGATTAAACTCTTCTGATTTAGGCAATTTTTAAAATCTGAATTTACAAGCTTGGTGTAAGTTATGGAATGGGAAGTGGCTTAGGTAATTTTATGCCTGGATAGCAGATCCCCAATCTCTTTTGTCTCTCTGGAACACAAATGGTCATTAAGTAACATATGAAGACAGGATGAGAAAGTTGGAGCTGCTCAGCCTGGAAAGGAGAAGGCTGCATGGAGACATCATAGCACCCTTCCAGTATCCGAAGAGGCCTAGAGAATGCAAGAGAGATACTCTTCATCAGGGACTGTAGCAGTGAGACAAAAAGGTAATGGGTTTAAACTAAAACAGGGAAAGTTCAGGTTAGACGTAAGAAGTTTCCTGCTGTGTGGGTGGTGAGGCACTGGAACAGGCTGCCCAAAGAAGTGGTAAATGCTCCATCCCTGACAGTGTTCAAGGCCAGGTTAGACATAGCCTCGGGTGGCATGGTTTACTGGGAAGTGTCCCTGCCCACGACAGGGAGGTTGGAACTAGATGATCTTAAGGTCCCTTCCAACCCAAATCATTCATAGGATTCAATGATTCTATGATGCAAGGGGAGTGATAGAGTTAAAAGTAGAAGAGAGTTTATAGGATAAAATGAATGCAGTCAGTTGTACTATGTTTCCTTGGTTTTGTTCTGTTTCTTCTGTAGTAACCTATCTAAGGAAGCATAATAAAAAAGATTTCTTTTATGTCCCTTTAGTTTGTTATTGTTGTTGTTTTCTTCTAATACTAAATTATTTGCAATGGAAATGGCAGAAAATAATTCCTTCTTTTGTTATTTCATTTTGCTTGTTTCATGTGAACAGATTTGCTTAAAAGTAACAAGTCAGAAGGATGCTACTTGGCTCAAGATAGTACTATCAAAACACCATTCTGCTCACCGTTTGTATTCTTACACACATAAAATCATACTCTATACTTTTATTTCTCTTTATTTATTTCTCTTGAAGCCACCAGTTCTGGATTGATGTAATTCTACATAGAGATATAAAAAACCTAATTATAAATTTATTTTATAAATAGCCTAACTCTATTTTTTATATTATAGTTCTGTGTCCATAAATACAATTTATTTTCCTTTCCTGAATTACTGTTTTCCACAGTTAGCAATTCTGACAAGGCATAGATTTTTACAAAACTGAGTTTCATGGAGTGTTGCCTTGAATTAAATGGTCTTTGAATGCAGTTCAGCCTCTCTCTTTGAAGAAAACCAAAATAATGGAGTCGTGGATAGATATTTCAGTGAGGATTAGCAGAGATTAAATTTCTCTATGGGCAATCATGGGCAGGTTTTGGAGCTGTGCCACATGTCTCTGTGGCTGCAATGAGAGCACATGAGTCTGAACAATGGTAGCTCATTCATATGCACTTATCTGAGTGTTTTACATGGATGAATCAATTTACATTTGGATCCTTTGTATTGGTCTTTTTGGTACTAGCCTAGGTGTTTTGTTTAATGTAGGTTACATAGACAGTAGCTGATTATTTCCATTTAAATTTCCGGCATGGTGCTCAGTGTAGAATGCCTTGTGCTCATCCTTTGTGTACTATTGCATTTTTGCCTGCATAAAGTAGAATTTCAGATTCTGATGGCATTAAATCCAGGCTTGCACTAAAGAAATGGGGCTAATGCCGTTTCATTAGCTAAAGGTACAGCAAATTCATTCATATTCCAAGAGTGGTTTTCAGTCTTACCACAAGAACTGCCGAGGTTACCCATCTTACACCAAAATGATCTAAAGAAACACATCTTTACAAGCCCTGAATCTTTCATTGCAAGGATTTTTTTCCATAGGTGATATGTTTCCGTAGGCATTTCTCTTTCTAGGACTAGTCATTTTTAGCAAAGGGGCTTTCTCATGCAGTATTAATAATTACAGGAACTTTGTTGAATACTACGTGATCTGGAATATCACTAAACCAGTTCAAGTATTTTTAGCTTAAGTTTTATGGAAGAAAGTTTTTTAAACTGTTTTACGTTAGAGGAGCTGTTGTATTTATTTTGGAAATGGGATATGGTTGAGGTTGTGAATTGTTTAGGGTTTTTTAAAAGTAAATCAGTGGTGGTGTTCCATCTAATAAAGCATGTACTTGAGCAAAACCAAGTGATTGTTAACACTGTGCATCACTCAGTTATCACATGATAGACATAGTTTACAGGTTATGTGGCCTCTTTAAAAATGGAATTTTCTGCCAATTCAGCTTTGAATTGTGCAAGTAAAGAGTTGTATCACGCTCGTTCAAATAGAATTGTATCTTGGTTTTCAGTTTGATTGTGCTTTATTTTATTGGTCTGTATTAGTCATCTGTGGTTGGTTGAAGATATTGCTTCAGCATACTTTATGAAGCAAAATAAAATAAAGGATTTCCAGAACATTTCATAACAGGCAACAGACAACAAACGTTTTTATTTATTAGCCAGTCAGTGCATGCACCAAAAATGGAGTTCAGGTCATGCAGCCACATACAATCTCTGTTTAATGTGTGATTAACCAAGCAAAATGAAGATCTTTGTCTGTGGGACTCAAGTGTTTGCTATCTTTGAATTTTTTCCTTTGGTTTAGCAGCCTTGGAAGTTGATTAATGCTTCCTGTTGTAATGGTAGTTACTTCCTTTAGTTCATTTGGAAGCTGTGCTTGAATCATGGTCAGCTCTGATCATTGTGGTTTTGGTGAACCAAACTGCAAGCATGGCTCTTGTGAGTTGCTGTACTGTCGCTGTGCCTTCCAGCTTCTTGAAACAGAGGCCTACCTAAAAATAAAGCAGTTCTCTGGCCCACATCAGGACAGATCAAAGTACGAAACATGAAGGCCAAAATACTGGGAGACCACTAAACAACTTCATTTAAAAGAAAAGGTTCTTGATTGTAGTTGACCATTTAGAATTGCACGTACAGAAAGTTTGGGTGTTTTCTTGCTAGAATAATAAGTTCTGGTTAAATTAGATTTATTTCTGATTAATAGTATCTTTCATACAAGTGAAGAGGAATAAGCTAGGTGGCCAGTTCATCACTTTTGCAGAGATGTTACTTTCTAGTTTACTTCTCTGTACTTGCTCTAGCTCCATTTATTAATTATTATTTTTAAATAAAACTATTTTGTAACATCAATATATAGGCAATCAATTTTTCTGTACTCCATAAAATCAGAACCTTAGTTATGCAACATGACTTTACTATCACAGCACCACCACTGATCTAAACTGATATGAAATCAGATCTGGATCTGCTTAGAGTTTAGACAGGAGAGTAAAGTACCATATCTTGCTTTATTGAGCTTATATAGACCAAAGCAGATTGAGAGTTCCTTCAATTGTCTTCCCTTTTCACATTCTAAAATTGAGAAAGTCCCTTCTGATCTTAACTATAATGTAGTTACTTTCTTAATGTAGTATGAGGGCCTTATGATAGCTGGCTTAAACACAATGGTTTTGAAAGTGTCATAGGATGGTCTTCAGTGTTGTTATTCTAAAAAATAGTAAGTACTTAATGTTAGATAAGGTTTCAGAGCAACAGATACCCATTTTATTAGTTCCACTTATGGAGCTGGAATAAATGGACAATCTTTAAGGCTTTCTAGCCCTTCCATAGAGCCTTTGTTTCTTCTGTAACAGAAACAAAACTACTTGAGAGATAAGGATAGTTCCAGAATATAACTCGTTTTACTAATCAGTTCAGCCTTCTGAGATGAAGAGCAGGAACTACTGAGTGAAGGAAGAAATTATCAGAGACCAATATTTTATTACATGGTAGACTGGCAGAATAGGTGATGGCTATTTTTGTGACATAGTCATGGTTGCCATAAAATCTTCATTGTTTTAGGCACCTAAGTTTGAAAATACCATATTTGTTTTCTTAAGGACTGCTGAGTGTGCCTTGTGGGCAGTTACAGGTATTCTGCACATTTAGTAGCTGCACATCTGGTGGAAGTCTGGCTTGCCCATAGCTGTCTCTGTTCTTAGTGGTATTAGTCAATCCTTGAGTAGTCATTTGGAGCAAGTGCATACAATACTGTTTTATAATTTAAGTTAGTTTGAAAATTGAGTTTTTTCAGTGTGTCTTTAACCCAATGTGCCTTAAAAATATGTTTTAAGTCATATGACTGTCACATGTGATGTAAAATTTGACTTTTCATTTCAACAGTGACTTGTACCACTTGGATCAGAAATGCTAGTTTGATTTAAAAAATTTTATAAAATAAATTCACCTCTCCTGAGAGTAGTAGGCTCCTAAACTTCCAGAGTGCTGCATAAGGAAAAGAAACAACATGCCTGTGGCAAGTCTGCATTTCTTAGTTTGTAGTTTCCAGCGTATGAATCTTTAGGTGTTAAGAATTTTGAATTTATGTTTTTTAAGCTATATTTATAGAATACTTTTCTTGAGTGAACGTAAAACTGTTTATGACAAAGAAAATGGGATTTTAGGTACTGCAGACTCAAAGTCCAAATCAAGCCTATGTCTTATAGAGGCTCTTGCCTTTTTCCCATTTTCTTTAAAGGATGCAGAGCCTAAACACTTTATAGATTAACAAATGTATAGCTTTGGAGAATGTGTATTCAGAATCTGGGTAGCTGCAATTTAGTAAGAAAATGCATTTATTTACACAGTAATTTTAGCTGATAACAAGAAGAAAATAGAGGGATTTAGAGCATGCTTCTGTCAAACATTTTTTGTGTATGTATGTTTGCATGCAATTTTTTTTTGTAGACGTTACAAATAAAAACTAGGCTTTAAATTGCAGTTTATGTCAACATTTTAAAATATGGCTACTAGTTTTGAATATCTCAGGTTGTAAGTATTCAGCATATAAATATACACTCCTGAAACTGAATGCTAGTTAAGAGTACATGAGCTTAAGTATCTTGGCCAAATTTATATTGCAACTCGGTGACAAAACAAGATTAGAATGCAAAACTTAAAAAAAGGACAGAGAAAAAGTAAATAATAGAATTGGCCTAGAATTTCGAGATCAGGAGAGTATCAACTCAGTACATCACAGCCAAGTAGATGTCCCCTCCATGAGAGGCAATGATATTGATGTAGGCAGTGGCATAGATCAGTTGTTATTACCAGAAAAAAAAAAAATTTCCAGCAGAACAGAGTTGCAGGCATCATTGATGCTAAAGTGAGGAAGTACTGAATGAGCTGTTATGTCTTCTAGAAATTGTATACACAGAAATATTCCATTAATCGTGCAGGATTGCAGCACCATTGACTTTTCTAATACCTTGGAAAAAGATATTTGAGTAAATTTTCTTCATTTCTGAATGTATCTTACACTTCAGTAGGATTATGTAAATGTTCATTATACTTTTTATTTACATGCATCCCTTTTTTGTATTCCATGGTCCATCTGTTGCCCACAAGGACCACCCCATTTTTGATCTGCTTGCTATTCCTCCATCTATCCCTCCATCCATCCCTCTGTCCATCCATCCGTCCATCCATCCATCCATCCATCCATCCATCCATCCATCCATCCATTCATTGATCCGTCCGTCAGTCCATTCGTTGGAAAGTCCATACCGCTGCAGGGGGTGAATATGTCCCAGGGGCTGGATTTGGCAGTCATCCTTGCTGAATTTCTTAAGGTTACTGCTGATAACTATTCATAAATATATATTTATGCGTATCTTTTATATGTGTAGGGATGGCACTAAAATGAGGCCATGTGAATGATTGGTCTTTCTAAGACCCACATTTCCATTGTTCTGTGACTTCAGTAAAGATGATGAGGCTCCTCTTGGCTCATAGATAACATTCTTTGTCCTGGCATACCTCTTCAAACACACACACACTCACACAAAATTTTAAATTATCTGAGGGTTTAAATTATTTGAGGGTTACTAGTATCTGTTATAAATCATTAGATAATGGAATGATCTTCACGTGACACATTGGGTGTAAGTTATCTGCAGTTCTGCACGGTTGGTTTAGTTGACATCTATTTTTTAGAAAAATAGACTATACAACAGGAACAGTACATTTAACTTTACGAGTTATTTATAACATTTATGTTTGAAGTATTTGAACATAACATTCAGAATTGACTTACAGTAGTAGTTTTTGATGAATTATAATTAAAAGTACTTCAATTACCTCATACCAGAACAGGTTAGACTTGTCTTTGTGGAGGTGAATATCAGCATACACACATCTAGTTTCTCGGACAGTCTGTATAGGGTAGTGATTGTTCCAGAAAGAGTCATTTTAAGAGCTATAGGGTTTCGCTCAACACAAGTGTTCTATTTACCTCCTTCTAAAAGTCAATATTTTTAAATTTGAGTTACGGTGTACTAGTGATTTTGCAGTTTTTTACTTATGTTTCAATTATGCTGTGCCTTGTCAATGCAAGACTTAGAAGGATTTGGGATGAGTTCTGGATTTTAAAGTATTGAGCCTTTTCCAGTGTTTTCACACAACTAGTTTGACTAAAGCAAACGATAATTAAACTATACTTCTGGGTAACTGCAGCCAAAAAAAGAGTGTAGAGTGGAGTCCATTTACAGTGTGCTGTTGAAGCAATGAATCTGTGAAAAGAATAACTTACATTTAATTTCAGTAAACTTTTTCTGGAAGTTTATTTTTTGTTAGCAAAGGAGACTGAAAGCTTATGGATGGTGTAATGAACCTGCTGGCACATTACTTAGAACAATTTTCACCACCGTATTTGGCTCATAACATGTTGCATGCCTTACAGTACAGAAAAGTAAGTAGCATCAAAGTCTACAGACAAAACTAGTTAGATCTAGGAAATTTAGACAGGAAGAGATATTTTTGTAAAAACACAATGTCAGATATAATGATGACCTTAAAATAATGAATTGGAAATAACAAACGGTAGGAATTCTGTTTATCCCTAATGGTGTGATTATGTGTTTGATAGTTGTTCTGTGCCATCCCACTTCTTGCAAACTTCATTTTCCATGAGAGCTGGACATCTTTCAATGGAAGATATGCCTTTGGTGTAACTTGGTATTATTGTTCTGAATTTCAACTCTCACAAATTTAGCTGGCAGAGTGAGAGACAGGTTCCAATAAATTTTGCCTGGTTTTCAGTATAACTTTTGATCATATTAATGTGGAGAAAAGGCAGCATTTTACCTGATAAAGAGCATATTCGTTTTGATGATTCATTATATTTCCGGGAAAAACTCTCTTTTGCTGGAAAGCTCCTGGACAATTCTAGTAATGAAGAACCTACCTGGATGCTTTATGAGAGCAGGAGGGGAGAGCAGAAACAATACCTGTGGAACTGACTGTTTTAGTGGTAGAGTCAAAGCTGGAAGAAACCGGGGAATTGAAGAGACCAAAGGCTAGTGTGTCTTCTAGTGTGACTATACTACTTTTGTCCTACATTTACAGACTTGCTTTAGAAGCTGATGGTTTAGCTGACAGTGACAGGAGGAGGAAAAGATTGTGTATTTGCTGATCACAGCATCATTATGAGCCATCAGGTATGGTGTGGGTTTTGAAGATGCATCTTACTGGTGAAAGACATTTAGTAGGGATACAGACTTCTCAATTCATTTGACAAAGTTTCAGTGGAATAGTAGATGAAGTACGGCTGGTAGTTTTGTTTGCTGGTATTCAGAGAGAGAAAACCAGTTGTGGCTGAATAATTACAGTAGCAAAGCCTGTTTCATCAAACAACAGCTAAAGGCTGGTGTGTTTATCATCACACAGCAGAAACTGTGATGCAATATGATTACCTCTTACAAAAACACTGGAATGAATATTAAGGAGCCTGGAAAGCTGTCCAAGGAGGAAAGCAACTTAGAGCCAGGATCAGCTGGGTCTAAAGTACCAGCCATAAATAATATTAGAAAATTGGAAAGATTACCAACTATTAGAAAAATCTGAAAATAATTTCAAATACGAATAATAAAAAAAAAAATAAAACAGAGCAGTTCTATTGAAACTACTTTAATTAACAGTAACAGCAAGGAAATGCATTAAAAAAAAAATCTAGGCTGATAAGGGATATGTGCTTCAGGTGTAAGTGTAAGAAAGCCTGTATTTTACGAAGTCTTGAATGCACAGGGTGCTAGCCTTGATCTGTGGATCTAACATGTCTAAAATTCAAAGGCAATTTACATTCTCTGTTCTAGACTTTCTTATTCTTTATTAATTTTTCACTCCTACAGGATTTAAGCAATAAGAAGTAAGGCAGTATAATGAGAGTGAAATAATGTATGCTGCACATCACATAAAGAGAAAATTTCATTTGATTTCACAAGTTGCATTTAGCTGTATCTGTTTTTAATATTCAAGTGAACCTTATAAGCAAGCCTGCAATTTCATGAGTGATGTATAATTATCTTTCTTTGATATCCTGGCTAGAGTAAAAAGATCAAATGTTGTTTTAGGACTTTGAGACAGTAACAAAAAAACCTGAAGATTCATTGTGCTAGGTAAGTTACTAGAGGAATCAGCCATTTGTCCTCTCAGCTGGTGCTTCTTTCAAGACAGTGTCATTTGTTCGTTAAAAATACGCATGTCCTGTATTAATAGCAAGTGTTCTGATCAGCACTGGAGAAGTCCGGATGATTCGCTTGGCTGCAAGTGGTACTTTCTGCCAGAGTTTCTCTCTTTCACAGAATATACTGCTTTTTTGTGTATTGGGATGTGTTTTCCTTTGTAAAGTTCAGGGGTGGGGGAGGGGGGTTGGTTCTTTAAGCCACAGCTTAATCAGGCAAAACCTGTGCATGAACTTCTTGAATGGGGGAAAGGGAAAGGGGTTTGAATATGTAATTCCAGTATTTGAAAACCGGTTTATCAGTTCTACTGGATTTTTTTGGAGATCAAAGCACAAGTGTACAGTACTTGAAAATGCACTGTCTTCTCTGGAAACAGTGGCAGAAGCTGAACAAATGGACTCTATGAGTGATATGACAGTATTGTTGTAATGATCTATGGAGAGTTGATATTTCTATTAAGATGAAGAGAGGAATTAGCATGTGAAGAAGTAGTCACTTGAACCTGATGACCAGGATGTTACATTGCACAGAAAGTTGTGCAATGTGGTTGGGGGGACTTGTGTCAGATTCGTTAATTTTCATTGCTGATGGAAGTGATGGAATGTTTCTGATTGTCAAACACCACTGTGAGCTTAGGAAGCACATTTTGTGCTTTTGTGTAAAAAAAGATACTTAAATGAGAGATTAGAATTGATAAATTTAATGTATTTTATCTGCAGTTTCATTTTGTCCGTACTGAATGCTTGTTTACTAGTGAGTGGCACACTGAGTGTTGCTGAGTCTTTATCTTGGAAGTGTAACTGCTGATCATTATAAGCTGTGGACCTCATAGCCAGTGATGCAAATTATAATGAATCATTTTTGTTTAGCTTGCAATAAAATCTAAGTCCATTACCAAGAGTATCCCAAAGAGAACTGAGACATTTCTGCAGATGCCTTTTGCATATATTAAAAATACTTCCAAAATGTGAATATTAGCCATGTAATTTAGAATAATAGAATCAGAGAGTGCTTTGGTTTAGAAGTGACCTGAAAGATCATCCTGTGCCAGCCCCCTGCCGTGGGCAGGGACATCTTCCACTAGATGAGGTTGCTCACAGCCCATCCAACCTGGCCTTGAGCACTGCCAGGGATGAGGCGAGGCTGCTCTGGAGAACTGGTTCCAGTGTCTGCAGAGTGAAGACCTGTTCCAGTGTAACCCTTATAGTGAAGAATTTTTTTCCTAGTATCTAATCTAGATCTCCCCTCTGTCAGTTTAAAGCCATTCCCTTTTGATCTGTCACTACATGCCCTGGTAGAAAGTCCCTCTCCACATTTCTTGTAGACCCCTTTAGGTAGTGGAATACAGCTGTAAGGTTTCCCTAGAGCCTTCTCATCTCCAGGCTGAACAAGCCCAGCTCTGTAAGCCAACTTCATAACACAGGTGCTTCAAAACTCTGATCATCTTCAGGGCCTCCTCTAGACTCAATCTAACAGGTCCACACCCCACTTGTGTTGGCGGCCCCAGATCTGAATGCAGTACTCCAGGTAGGGTCTCAGTCTCACCAGAACAGAGGGGCAGGAGCACCTCCCTTGACCTGTTTGTTGCACTTCTCTTGATGCAGCCCAGCATCTTGGCTTTTTGGGCTGCAAGCGCGCACTGCCAGCTCATATAGACCTTTTCATCTGCCAAAACCCCCAAATTCTTGTTGGGGCTGAGGAGTAATTGGGTTTATACTCGGTAAATGGCCAATGTGCAAATAAGCCTATGGATATCTTAGAAATGCAGACTACAGGTTAGAGTTACGTGTCCTAAACAGAGAGGTTTACCTCCTAATCTCAGGGTTTTTTTATCAAAGAAAAAGAAATATGAATTTCTTATTCACAGATTGGCACTATTTGGGATGATTTGCGTAAGTGTTTTTTTGCAGAGCTGTGGGATTCTTGCAGTGAATGTAGCCTGTCACCAACTTCCTAGTTTAAGCTCAAATACCTTCTGTTAGCTTAGCCGTATTTCAGCAAAATGGCATTGGAAGAACACACGTCTTTAAACAAGATGGGTTGTATGTCTCTGAGAACTGAGTAACTAAAATTCAGAACCTGAAACTGTCATGAGAAACTTGTTGGTTGTGATTTTAGAGCATGGCTATGAAATGGAATGCTGCTGGTGAGACGTTCTTACCACCAAGTAAATTTACTGCTTCTCTCCCACTCTTCAGCAAGCAGAAAACTGAAAGGTATAGGACCCTGTGCAGGCCAGATAAAAGGTTTTCTTTTTCAGGTCTGGCAGGAAGAGTTTTCTCTACAATGAAATGCATTTTTGATTTTACTTGAAAAAAAGCATTCCAAATAAACTTTTTTAAAGAAAGTTAATATAGTATTCATGTTGCAGAGCTAAAAAAATAGAATGTCAGTTTGAGCAAAAGTTAATATTGCTGTTGGAACATTTTTTGGCAATGCTGCAGTATTTGCTATCCTGGATTTTTTTTTAAGTTATTACTTAACTGCACATATAATTATATATACATTCTTTCTAATGGCTCTGATTTAGCTTTGAGTTGGAACTTTATAATTCAGAAAGAGCAGGTGAAGTAGGATTATAGGTTTACAGAGACTTTTTCTGAAAAAAGGAGGGCTTGAGGAATTAATCCTACCTGTATCTTGTTTCAGATCACCTTATATATCTTAAAAATGCAGGTAAAGGTTAGACTTGATGATGTTAAAGGTCTTTTCCAACCTAGCTGATTCTATGATTCCATAAAAATGGTATTATTGAATGTTTTCTGGTAATAGAGTGTACAGTTATATTAAGTTGATTTTAAAATCAAGTGATAGTTCATGTGTTTCCACTTGGTTTTCATAAATATAAAATGTTTTATGTATGGGACCATTAATAAATACTCTTAAAGTATTTTAAAAAATGTCATGAAGACGCTACAGAATTGCTAACATGTTACCATTTTAGGCAATGTCTGGTAAAACTGCAGGTGATGTAATTTGCATCCTCCAGACTAAAATGTGCCTTGAATAGCAGTTTTCATATAATGGCAGCTGAACCATTAGGAAATTCTGCCTTAACACAGAGGCAAGGTGTCAGCAAGTAGCTTCATGGCAGTGTCTTATGTAAAGGAATGATTTCTTGTGCTTTACATCACCTTCAAAAACTATGGGCAGTACCGCTGGTTGTAAGGGGAGAGGCTGACTTTGGCAGGGCAGGCAGTCAGTAATAACTATTGCTGATAAAAGCGCAGGATGTTTTAGGGATGGAGGTTTTATTTTGAGTAGGTCTGGCTATGGTGCACATTCATAAGGAAAGAGTATAGAGTGGGACATAAGAACTGAGATGTGCAAAGGGACTTTAGACTGCGACATATGCATTAATGTTCTGCTTAATGGGGAAAAGGTAGCTGTATCAAAGCAGTCTTTATTGATGTCCTAGTGAATGCCTGCAAACTTGAATAAAAATCAAAAGGTATTTCAGAGTCCTGTCAGTTCCACAGTTGTGTCATATATCGTGTAGCCTCAATTGCCTTGCTTCTGGGGTATGTTAAATTTGTCATGGCTCCAAAGTGATATTAAGGAGGTTCTAAAACTTTTATAGATTGTAAGATTACTAATAAGTGTTTGATGACATTGAATAATTTCCAAAGCTACAAATCTGCTGCCTTCTCTGAGTTCTGGTCTGCCAAAGGACAGCACTGGACTTAACACTGTCTGAGCACCTACAGTGCAGGAATCACAAGAATACTGTTTATATGTTACTCATTATAAAATGGAAAGAAAAAAGGATGCTTTTAAAAATAAATGTCAAAGAAAATGGAGCCTATAAGTCATGGATAGTTAAATAACCCCTTGTCTACCCTTCAAAATAGGGTAGGTAGGTTAGGATCTTAATAGATCCTTTTCCATATGTTTCTTATCATGATTTATATTGATAATCTTCCTGTATTTTTGAGATCTCATTCCCTGAGGTTGGAAAAAGAAAGCTAACTAGTTTTAGTTTTGTATCTTGTCAGTCTTTTTCATCATGTAGAAATTTAACCCTTTCTACATTGCAAGTAACTCTTTAATAGTGCTTTTTGACCTGTAATCTTGTAAGCAGGCAAGTGAGAAGGGGAGGATTTATTCTGTTTATTTCCACTGCAGTTAAAGTAAACTGTAAAGCTGCTGGTACCAGTTCACTACTGGGGTTTACTGTAGGATGTGAGCATAGAAACTACATTTGCTCTGTCTTACGTTGTGTCTTGTCATCTGTTATTCACCATCAGTGAGAGGATACTGTGCAGGTTGGACCTTTGTTCTGACCCTGTCCATTTGTGCCTATATACTTAACATAGATGTGGTTGTGTTCTTAATATTGTCAGTCAGCAGTTTTAGAAGTGGTAGAGGTGGTTAGCAAGCCTGGCAAACCGGAGTGAGGACAACTTTAGTAGATGAAAAATTTATTTGAAAAACAGGATGTCAAGATTTGAAAAGCAGTACCAAAATAATGAAGCGATTTACACATTTTTGTTGAAAGTTTGCCCTGTAAAAAAAAAAACCCTTCAGAAATGAAAATATATCAGAGGTGGTTTCTAAACAGAAAGGACACAAATGTTAAAATTTATTTAGGTACTTGCATTCAGTAAAGCTAACCTGAAATAACCAGTAACATCTTGAGATAAATCTCAAATTTGTTTATTGCACTCATAGCCTTAGTAAAATATTTTTATTGTGGAGGTAGTCAATAATTGATTTTGACGTCAGATAGACTTCTTTGTTTAGGTATCCTCCTGCGCTGTGAAGACAGTTTAAAAATCAGAGCAAATATTAGAATATGGGCAATTTAAGCAGCACTTGTACCAAACACGGTAGTAATTTCTATTAATGTGTTTATAGAGAATGAGTTAGGCCTACAAAAGTAAATATTTTATTTCTGGCTTGGAAACATGACATTTGGAATCTGGAGGAAATGCCAAACATCTTAGGCTTTGTTTGGCTTGAGGGGTGACAACCACAGATCCTCTGTGTGGACCTGATGCCTGTAGTTTCTTTATCATTTGTTCTTCTTTACTTCATTTCCTTTTCAACAAATCAGATTAATCTGTATTTGTGTCCTTTCCATGATCACCTTATACTTCACTTTCCACTGTCACTTTGAGAAATTTTCTTGCTCAGTTGACTAAGTTCATGTGAATAATAGTACATGTTGAAATGTGTCAGAATATGCAAACCCATCTCAGTTTTGCGTGCTTCACTATTCTGCTTCATTCTAGCATTCATCTAATAAAAATGAAGAAATCCTTCTGGGTGTGCAGCATCAGTTTTGATAGAAGTAATCTTCATCTTAAACATCATGAGAGCAGCATCCTATAAAGAATGACTTTCCTAAAGATTCAGGGTATTGTGTATCTTAAACCGTACTGGAAGCAGAGGAGTTTACAAGTGTTTAAAAGGCATTGAAAAATTGTTTCTAGAGATCTTAAATTTGGGGGCCAGTACCTGAACACATGCTTAACTTAGTAGTCTCTGCATAATAGTCTGTTTTCCCTCCATCTAGGTTATACAGTATGGCCTGTACATGTGGCACTGTGCATGTAAGTGTACTTACATAGAGTGTGAAAAATCACAGGAAGGATTGGATTGAATGCTATGTAGGCGGCTGAAGGCCAGTCAACAGGCATAATACTGACTCTCTCCCCTCCATGACTTCTAACTCTATGCAACAGAGTGGAGTGAGCAGGTAGATAGAGAAAACCTCTAGAAGGACAATATGTATGCTGTACAAAGACCTAAAATGCAGTTAATTGAAGACAGAAGTTGCTGGCACATATGCGTTGTTTCTTCAGCCTTCAGCAAGGAAGGTACTCACAGATGGAAAGCTGTTGTATGTTTGAATAACGTGAGCATGTGAACTTCTTACTCTGCTACTTATGCAATTTGAAAAGTTGTTTGAGCTTTATTATAAAATTAGTAAGAGCTAGAGACTTTTTTGTCAAGTTTAAGCTGAAGGTGGGTTCTGATGGCATTGTTAGAGTCATGATACTAAATTTAATCTGGGTTTTTAAAATCATGGAGGAAAATCTTCTTTAGAGTGGGATAACAATATGCAAATTAAAGATTTTACCTCTTTAGTCAAGAATAAATCTTCAGTTCTGGAACGTTTTACGTAGTAGAGAGTCTGAGATTACCAGAATGCATTTCAAAACTAGTAAGTATTGAAATAGTAAACAAAAGCTGCCTTTTGCACTGTACATTGAAGAAAACCTTTCATTTTTACACTGTAGATGACATTAACATTTTTGTGCTGATAGATGTTACAGGCTTATTAAGCTGTATGTGCATTTTCTACGTCTAATGGCGGCGCATTTTTTCTATGACAGTATTATTACTAGCTTTGGGCAGTATGGTGGGAATCTGAAGAAGTAGTTCCATATTGTCATTCCTAGCACACTATTTGTGTCTGCTTCAGATGAGACACAGCAGAGAGTAGACTGCAGGAAAATATTTTAATGTGATCATGGCAACTCTGTGTTCATTAATTACTGAAATCTAGCTTAAGGTGACTGTTAAATGCCTGAAGAGGCAAAAAAGTAGTGAGAAAACAGGAAAGGTGTAACACAGTGGTAGTTTACTTCAGATGAGAATTAGCAAATTTTGAATCCACTTCTCGTTTAGAGGAACACACCATAATTAGGTATGCCTGTGTCCATGCAAGCATGCAGCTGGTAGAAATAACCTGCAAGAAGGGCACAGGTATGTAACTCTGTACAGGTTGCCTCTGTGGGATGGCACCTTGGACTGCCTTGTGCCAGCCACAGCTGATTCCACTGAGCTCCAGCAGATCCACAGCACGGCACAGCTGAGCCCCTCAGCCAAGATGGCAACGACAATGGGAGAAAGAAAAGGTAAAATGCTGTCCAGCAGTATGAGGAGTGAGGAAGAAAAATGAGAATAACATCTCTGCAGGCACCAAGGCCAGAGGAAGAGTTGGTGCCCAGCCACCGGAGCATATCTCCTTACTGCAGGTTCCCCAGGAGTCCTCCCCATAAAGAACCCCAGGCCAGAGCACATACGACCCTGCAGGCCATGGAAAGCCTACTCTCAATTTATCCTGAAGGGCTGCAGCCCATGGAAAGGAAGAAGGGTAAAATGTGAGGAAGCAGCAGAAAAACTGTTATGTGATGACTCTCCCCCCCATTCCCCACCCACTCTGTGCTGCTCAGGGGGCAGGGGGCAGGTGTTGTTTTTCACGTCGTTTGATTCTCACTATCCAAGTATTTTTTTAATTGGAAAGGAATTAACTTTCTGCAAACGAAATTTTGTTTGCCCATCATGGCAATAACTGCCTGTCCCTATCTCCCTGTCACTATCTCAACCCATGAGATTTTCTTTTTAATCCTATTTTCTCTGCCTGCCCTATTTGGGAATGGGAGTAGGAGAGTGGAAGGGTGCATGCTGGCCAAGGTCAACCCACCACAGTAGTGAATCGTTTAGTAAATGAAATATTTTGCTTTGACATGTCAAGCCACAGAATTAGAAAATACTACTACATGAATGATTAATGATAAATACTACATCACTGAGACTCATCCTTTGGAGCTGGCAAACTGTTTAAGAAAGTAAGAAAGCCTTAATATTCCAAAGTTTTTTTGAAGTCTGCATATATAATCTGCATTTATTACTGCTTTTCAGTGAAAATCTGTGATGAAAACAACATACTGGCAAAATGCCGTTTCATAACTGTCTTGTGGTATGTAAGGTCTCCTTTTTGACACAGTATTATCTGTGTGGCGTCTAAGGGGAATGACTTAATCTCAGACTTTGGAATATACGTGTAGATTTTTTATTAACTCCCCCTTTTTTTTTACCTTCTGTGATAATAGCAAGAAAAATAGAGTTTCTTCCTTTATTCTTAATTCCTCTTCTTAGGAAAACATATTGATTTTTCTTACATTTCTTTGCTGCCTCATTTGTATAAATGCGACAAGAAATAGTATTATGTTAAAAATCTGCGTTATTTCAACTTTGAATAATATCAAGCTGCCACTCTGAATTGGTATGCAAGGAAAAGTATATAAGAGTTTAAAGAACTTTTGCCAATCTTGACATTTCCTGGCTTGTACCCAGTATCTGGTAAATATATGCGTCGGTGGTCTTCACAAATTTAGTTCACTTTTATGTTTGTATAGCTTTTCATGGTAATATAACTTTATCTGAAACAGTAGACTTCAGATTTTTGTAGGATACATGACAGAATGTCAAATACTTGTATATGCTCCAAATAGAAAGAAACAAATTGCTGTCCTTTTAGTCATGAAATGCTGGGCAGAAAAGATTATCATGAGTGTTCTAACATAGATTGTAGAAATGAGGTGGCATAGCAGTTTATTCTGTGATGTCTTCTATCAGATGCAATTGCGCAGAATATTGAAATATTTTTCATTCTTCATCTTTCAACTATTATATTTCCAAGTGGATGCAAGTAAAAAAGTCCAGCTTTCATATTTCAGAAGAACTCTGATACGCTTTCGTTTCATGATTATTGCCATATTTCGGGTATGAACTATTTTTATTTTAGACAAGACAAAGGTTAATTTTCATTCGGGGATGGCGTTTCCACATGGCTTTTGTTCAACAGAGAAATCTTAATATGATGTGAGTACGTTATGGAAAGTTTTCTTTTGTGAGGGAAAGTGTCTATTCTTAGGCCTATGTAATGCTTTACCATGACCATTTGATGAAGTCTGCCTTGTACTTAGGGTTTCAGTGTACTGTATAAAATAAGTAAAACGCAAAGCAAGTACCCAGTCATCCTGACTTAGGGGGTCTGGGGAATTTTTTGTCAAATGAGGTTGTCCTGGGCTTTGAACTGTGCTGAGACCTATGTTTGCAACTTTTAAGTTTTGTTTTATTTCAGGTAAGAAACTGAAAATGCAGGGGCACATGAATGCAGGCAGAAGAATGGTTTATTGTGTTACCTCTGCATGAGATAAGTCCGTCATCTTGGTAGCGTTTGCAGTTGCAGCTGTGAGCAGTGTTAGTTTTTCAGATGAAACTAGTGGGAGATGGATCAGTACCTCAGACCACACAGTTCTACCCCAGATGCATATTATTTTTAAATTTTATTTTTTTTTAACTTTTGGTGTGCATTTTCATGACATGGAGGTTTTGCCATTTGAACTGTCTGAAGCCTGTGTTTGGCCCTTGCATCTAATATCTGAAAACATATTGAAACTGTGGTGGTTTAATGGCTTTGTTTTTCTCTGCTTTCTGTGTTTAGTTTTATGGTAGATGATCTTCACTGCTAATGATTATGACAAAATAAGGGCATGGTTGACCAAGCTACAGCTTCGACTTCCCTTTTCTACCCATGAAATTGTCCAGGATATTGAGAATTAGTCACTTTTATTTTCAAAAGCAGTCCAAATGGTCGCAGAGATTATTTGATTGTCCAGAATTGCTTAAAAGTTAGCTGCTGGAATATATATATAACTATGTTCAGTTTTATTCAATATACTTTATATCAGTGTTCAATCCTTCTGACTCAAAAGACTGGCAACAATTTTCAGAGCTCCCTACCACTGGATTAGCCTTCAGTTTACACCAGCAGATGAAAGACAATAGGCTGTCAGTGGTCCGAACACAGCTTCTCTGTATGTTTAGTTGATAATCTGAAGAACAGCATCTTACAGTCCTAGTTTTGTTTTGCAGCAAAGAGAATGAAAATGAAAGAAAGATGACAAATGTGCAATGACTGAATCTTTGTTCAAGCGACTAAGACTTTGGTTTTTTAGGTGGACAGGGGGAATCTGCAGCACCTGCATCAAATGGTGGACAGCTATTCCCGTTCTATATCCAGAGTTTATCAGAATCTTTCATAGGCTAAATAGTGATTAGAATTAAAAATCTGAATGAAATTCAGCACTACTCGTAAAAATTGAGTGAAAAATACGCATTTTATTGGTGTTTGAGAGCTATGTTTTACACTAGAATTTCATTTATCGTCACTTAATTTATACTAGAAAAGTTAATTGTTATTTAAAAGTAACAGTGTTCAAGGTACAGAAGTGGTATCTGGTAGGTTTATGGAAAGTACTTAGCAATTCAAACTAGCTAATATTCTAAATGTATATTTAAAGCTTATGGTGAAGATAACTGGCCTAAAAAAGTAAGTGCAAGATGGAAATGGAATAGCGAGAAAAACCCAGCTACATTTACGTCTCTGTACAATTTTAAGAGTGGCCGTTGAACCTGTTCACTCTTCTATAGCTAGTGTATTTAAAAATAAATTAACAGAATCATAGAATATGGTGAATCATATCCAATTAAAACTTCCCCTCTTTAAGTTTGAATCCGTTACTTTTTAATTTGAAAAAGTGTAAAAGGAGTGTCACTAGATGTCTTTTCCAGCTTCACATTTGTTCAGGATGTATTCATATGCTCTAGATTATTCCTGTTATTTCATTAAATATAGTTATCAAAAAATATGACCATACACAGTAGTAAACCTAATTGTCCTGGGTTCAGCAATAGCAGTCATTTTTTCTCCCTCTTAGTAGCTGCTGCCTCACTCTGTTTTTGACTTTTGGCCTGGGAACAGTGCTGATAACACCGAAGTTTTTAGTTACTACTCAAATGTTTAGTCTGACCAAGGACTTTCTGAGTCTCATGCGCTGTCAGGGAGGAGGGGAAGCCGGAAGGAAGCAGAGACAGGATACATGACCCAGACTGACCAAAGAGGTATTCCATGTCACAGCACGTCATGCCCAGGATGTGAAAACTGGGTGCAGAGACCTGGAAGGGTTAGATCACTGCTGGGCTGGGCTGGGTATCAGTCGGCGGGTGGTGAGCAGTTGTATTTCCCTTCCCTTGTTGTTTCCCTTGGCATTATTATTATTGGTGGTAGCAGCAGTGGTTTGTGTTATACCTTAGTTACTAGGCTGTTCTTATCTCAAATTGTGGGAGTTACATTCTTTCGATTCTCCTCTCCATCCCTTCAGGAGCAGGGGCAGGAAGGGGAGGGGGGATCTAACAACTGCGTGGTTGATTTACAGCAGGGCTTAAACCATGACACTGATGCATAAACTTCTCTGTACATGCTGTACAGATTTAAATGACCCTGTGAGTCTCTGAAAGTAAACTTTTAACATTCCATATCTTTTACAGTCCATCTGCTATGGGCATGTAGCCACCCACCCACCCAAATTAGTTGAAATAAAATAAATAAAATAAATTTATTCCAATTCACTTCAAAGAATAGCTTGTAAAATATAAAGGTAGTCATCCTGCTGGTAAGGTTACTAAACCGGAGGATTTTCTTAGAGTTTTTTGGGTATTTTTCTACTGCAAGACTGCGCACAGTTTCATACCTTCTTGAATTCTTATGTGTTCCTTTTGTTTTCCTTTGCAGATGGGATTTATACAGATTAATGAGGACTTCATATTTATTGAGCCACTGAATCGCACTTTGGCTGTGACAGGTCATGCACACAGGGTGTACAGACGAAAAAGGTCTGTAGAGGAGAAACTTACTGAAAAGACAGCTTCTCAGAATCAGTACTGTGGTGTTGTTACAGGTAATATACAAATCTTGTTAAAAAATCTAATGTAGGAGACATATTTTTAAGATATGTAGAGAGTAGTTGAAAACAGCCCCAGCAAAAGCATATCTGATAATTCTTGTACAAGTAACTTATGATGGGCTTTGAGGTGACATGTTTAGGCGGCCGTTTCACTCATTGGAGGAGGGTGAATATATATTCCTATATATTCATATATATATTTAAAAGTAAAGGGTGAATATGTATTCATATATATGTATATTTGAAAGTATAAATCTTCAGGTCTTTTTTTGCTTCAACTTAATTATTACAACCTATCTCTTGTTCTTCTGTGTTTTTCTAGTTGCTTATTTACTATGTACAGTGATTGTATTTAATTTTCCATTTTAAGCAGTTGCACAGTGCATTGCAGTTTTGGTTAGTAATAAATCTTGAACTCCCAAAGGGATCTGACACTGAATTTTTTTTTATAACAGTGTTCTTGTTCCAACTGACATGTAAATCTGTATGAATCAATCGTAATGTACCTTCCTCAATGGCAGGTAGAAGAAATTGTTGAAGTAGAAGGGTTTCAACAAAAATTTTGTACATAGGGATGGCTTCATAATTTTCAGTGCAGAGGGAAAAAATGGCTTGTGAAAGATTACATTCTGTTATTCCTGCTTCACTGACAGCTGTTCTTCTTCAAAGGGTAGAAGACTCTAAATCTTTTGACCTCAGCATGAGCTGAGGGTGTTTCAATGTTGTTGTGAGAAGTTATTTTTTGTCCCGGGAAATAAAGCAGAGTGACTGTATATTTATGGGCATTTTTACCATGTCTCGTTAAAACAGTAACAGTGAGATACTGGCGAAGTGGAAATAGCAAAGCTGTTTTCTACTTTGCTAGTAGAAATAGCAAAGCTGGCCTGATCAGGCTAGGCAGCTGGTGTGTGTGACATTTGGAGTGAGGCAGAAGGAACTGGGTTATTCAAACAGATAAAGAAAGGCAAAGGAAGGATACAGCTGCAGTCTTTTGGTACCTAAGGGGCTTCAGAGAGAAGATGAAGCCATACTTTCCTTAGAGGTATGGTATGACAGGATGAAAGCAAGTTGGAACTTACATTCAAGGAAACTTCAGTTGGGCATAAGTTAAAAATAATCTCAGCAGGCACATTTTGCACTGAAAGAGGTTGCCCAGAGAAACTGTGAAGTCAGCATCCTCAGTCTTTAGAAAACATAGCTGCTAATAGCTCTAAGAGAGTTATCTTACTTTGATGCCTGCCCTAACGAGCATGAGGTTGGCCTAGCTGACCACCAGGCATCCCATCTAAGATAAATTTTTCTGTGGCTGTGTGGTTCTTCCTGAACATTTCTACTGCTCTGTCCGTTTTATGTGGTTACAGAAAAATGTGACAATTTTTCTTTTCATTATTGCTTTTATAAGTGGGCATCCATCTATGGGTTGAAATCAAAGATGAAGTAGCAAAGCAAGGCTCTTTGTTTAGTTATAAATATGAACTAAGTAAAAGACATATAACTTCCTCCAGCATGATGTATATTTCTCTTCTAGGTATTGTGTTACATTACCACTGCTTATCTAAAAGAGAAGGTTTTTTTATTAGCAAAAGTTATTCACATAAATAGTGCTGATTTTTCTTCCCCATTAGTAATAAGTAAGTTAGAGAATACATGACCGTGTGTTTGGGAGCAAGAAAAAGAGAAGTATGCATGATGTTTACACTGGGAAACGGGAGAGAGTCGTCTGATAAATAGCAACAATGGTATGAAATATGAAAATGAGTAAAGATGCAAACTCTTCTCAAGGACATTATTTTTCTGTCATGTTCATTACCAGTTATCCTTTCATTTTATCTTATGCTCTAAAATGGGGAAGCCATGTTATTCCATTCCTGTAATCTTATACTCAAGGCTCTGATTTGGTGCAAATAGTCAGTGATTCAAATATTTGCTTGAAATAGGTTTCATTATCTCTACTACAGGCCTAAAATTCTGAAATAACACAAGTTGTGCATAACTGATTAGCATCTGCTGGCATGACCATGTCTTCAGGGGGTTTAATCTGCAATTTGGAAGTGACGATGTTGCTCTAGTAAGACAATCCCTCACCCTGCAGCTACAGGTCATTTTACTAAGAGGAACTGCAGTAAGTTGCATGCATAAAACTCTGTGTAGGAACAGTTTGCTGGTATGACATGCAGTTAGCTAAATATCACCTAAATATTCACAGTGCAGCCACGAGCTTAAAGATGAACAAAAATAAACCTTTCAGAAATATTTCAAGTCAAATCCTAAATTAAGTATCTCAGTGAAGCAAAGATGAAACATGAGTATATGGGCTCTCTGATGCTCTCAGGTAATGCATTTTAATAGAGTTGTTGCTGTGTGACACAGAGGAACTATTTGTCTTGGCAGTAGGGCAACTTCTTATCAGTATGGACCTATCTTACAAGAGGATCTCTTGCTTCTACAGTACTCACATCAGAATAGGTGCTCTGAGACAGGATTTTAGGCTGCTGGTTTAGGGCCAGATTGATCTGAAAGACTCGCTACCTATCAAGCAGTTGTGTATTGCCAGTGATGAAATGTAATTATTAGAAGGGGTGAATGTCTGTGCTGGAGGTGTTGAAGAATCACTTCTGGAAACAATAGCTTTTCATGCAGATCTAGAACAGGCAATCAGAGAGGGTATTGTTTGTTGTCTGTTACTGTTGCAGGCTGGATTGAAAAATGTTACACAGCCATACGTGTTTCCAGATAACAAAGAACTTGTTTTTGTGAATGGGGTGGAGCTTTCTGATTAATTAGAGGTAGGAAAGAATCATACCAACAGAAGTAGATGCATTTTGGATTTGTAAGAGTGTGCATGCATATCCTTCTGTTGAATGTGTGAGTTATTTACATATGCGAGCTGGCTGAGCATACTCAGATCTCATGCTCCACACCTTTCTTTAGCACATGGTCTTTGAAACCTTTAAGAGCAACCAGTTAACAAGCGTGTTGTAGAGAAAATGTGAGAGAAGCATATGCAATTAGAGCAACGGGCCACATTGAAATGCCAAGCTCTTTTCCTTCTACCTAATCTAAAGAACTTGCTCCAGGGTGAAGTTGTTTGTACAGTAAACGTAACTCATTCTAAAAGAATGGGGCACATTGGGAGCAGGGAGAAATCTTCTCATATGGTCGTTCCTTTTCACCAATACTAGTGAGCAAGAGCTCTTATCCAGGGTAAAGTAGTTCTGAGTTTTGAATCCCTTTTGTATTTGGGACTCTGGAAGCCTCCTCTTTTACTTCTCAGTTCTGGAAATGAATGGTATACTGTTCTGAGTCATGAGCACATTGTGCTTCTCCTCTTGGAGTGATTCTGTTTTTCAGGAAAAAGCCTGCTAGTTTTTCCTGATCAAAAGCAGAAGTTTGACTTTGGGAATGTAAACTGGGCTGTCAGCTGGGAGAGCTGTGCTTGTTCTTGATCGACAGCTTGTTTCCATGTGATAATAGTGAAATAAAATGCATAAACAATATTGTTCATAGGTCTGGATCTAAGAGATTGCACTGAATGAAGACTGGTGCTATTTGAGGTATTGGTTTCCATTCCTTGGGTGAGAAAGAAGTTGCCACTCTGCCTTAAGACATTTAAATACCTATCCAAACTATAGTGAAGGTATAGCTTGTGGCTTCCTGAGCTCCTGAATATTCCGTTCCTAGCCAGAATACTGCAATTTCTTTTGGCTAGGGTACCCATTTTCTTTTTTCTCAGAGAAGAAAGCCTGAAGAGTAATGGTGGTCAATCTGTAGTGTGAGCCTCCTGTGGATGTATTCAGGGAATGCTTCTGTGCCTAAGGACTTGTTAAGTGTCCAGGAGTCCTGTAGTCGTAGCTTGTTCTATGTTGTCTCAGATACTTTATGCAACCTGTGGTTATAGTAGCTGGATTTTTAGCTGGTTTAGTTTCAAGGGCGAGGAGGGGAGAGGGAGAGGATTTTTTGTTGTTTTGTTAACACTTGGTTTTTTTCTTTTATTTAACAATTGCCTACTGAATGTCAAATGTACTTGCTGCAGTATTTCTAGCCTTCTTGCTGGAGTACTGGGATATTTCTAGCTTTCTTTTCAATCAACTGCTTTTCAGTAAGAAATTAATATGGAATCTCCATATTTTCTATAGTTGCACACAACATGGAAGTCTTTTTGCACAGAACCCTCCTGTATCATTTGTTGCTTTTATTTTGCCAGTGTAATTACAGTTTTTAGACAAATTCATGTTTCTTTACTCTCAAGAGGCAGGGTTGGGTTTTCTTTTATTTCAGTTAATCTGACTTGTTAGCACAAGCATTATTGACATTGGTAGGATTTTTTGCAAGGGGTATTATCTCTTACATACTGTATCTTCAGTAATGAGCAATTCGTCGTAAAGTTTACTTTATGAGTATGTAAAGAAGCAAGTGTTTTTGCTAAAGGCTATTTTGCATGTTATCTGGCAGTAATCATGGCAGTGTTTTGATTATTGCTGAGCCAGAATTACTAATTCCATTTATTAAAGTGGCAAGCTAAAATTTTCAGATAAATGAGATCTCACATGTTGGGTATTTCTGACAGCAATTTGGAAAGGGTTGGCTGGCCAAGAAAAGATTGTCCTTTGGTTTGTTAACCCAGCAGATATGTGATGAAAATGATGGGCACTGCCCCTTGCAGCCACGTTGTCTGTAGAGTTATGCAGTCTTCTTATCCACTACAATCCCAAAAGACAGAGGTTTCAACAGTTTATGGGACTGCCGTGATCTTAGTGTTCAGCACAGGGTTGTATTTTATTGTGGGCTGCTTATTCTCAATTCTGAAAAAAAATGCACCACTAGCTAAAACTTTTGGAGGGCTGTGTTAGCAGACTTCTCTGAATAGTCATGCTAATATTAAAGTTTTCACCCACTAACTGCTGCTTTATACAAAGAAGTGAACAATTAACTAACTGTGTTACTAGAAACTGCGCTGGAATCGCTGCTCGTAGGGGGAAGGCAGATTGACCAGATGGTTCATGAGAGATCTTTTTTAACCCAAATGAGTTACAGGTTCAACTTATATCTGTAGGCTACTCTTGCAGCATTAGATGCTTCTATGGTGAGTTATAGTTGTGTAGCTTATAGGGTGTGTTTTTTTGGCACAAATCCTGACCCTGAAGTTGTGTTAAAAATTATCCTCAAAAGTGTGACAACGATACACATAATGTTTTATAAACTAGGCTGTAGGTCCACAACTAGCAAATACAAATAAAGCTACAGCCTAGCTGCTGCACATTTAAGGCTAAGCCAGTATCTGAAGGATCAAAATGAGAAAGGTTAAAATTGATTTTAGATAGCTTATGAATTTATAAGTTGCTTCTAATTCTATGCAGTCAAGAAGCAATTGTTTATTTCTGGCGAAAATATATACATTTTTGTCTTTTAGAAAATTTGTTTGCTTAGTAGTGTTAGTATGTCTTACGTTATCATCAGTAGTACAGGAATTGGTAAGCCCTTCTGAAGTATAACAGGCTGGACTAAAGCACTCACATATGTAATCTTCAAGAAATGACTGCAGAAGAAGGTAAATGACATTTTTTTAATCGTGGATACTTTTTACATTGAAAACTATTTATCTGCATTTTATTTATAATAAATCTATATTAGGCATACATTTATATTAAATTATGGATATTTCTTCCACTATTATCTTGTATTTTAAAGATAATTCATGAGTTCAGGGTCTTTAAGGCATATTTTTAGCATTTTCCTGAAGAGTATCTTATTTTCTCAGAGTAGTCATGTGTTATAAAATGAGCTGCAGGAACTTTCCTATTAGAGATGAGACTGATTAATTAGAAAACATTTCCTCAAAATTTCTGAATATTTGATTGTTTCCAGAACATGTGTTTATAATTGTCATCTCAAGCATCACATTTTGTTGTAACTAGAGAGTCCAATATTCCATTGTGGATGCTGGAAAAAATTGCACTTGATTTCAGTGACTTCAATGAGATCAGTCCCAGGAGTTTTATATCCTCTCAAGGACATCAAAAAGAATTTAGCTATTACAACAGGGATTTTCATTTTATATTTTGTTTTAAATTAAATTTTTTTAAATATCATTGCTAGCTGCTGTATGCATATCTGAGCACTTTCTGGATTGTACTGTGTCTGTATATTTTTTTTTCCTTTTTCCATATGTACTGTAGCAGTATTTATGGAAAAATGAGGATTTTGTTGTGTTTTTTGAGGGGAAAGTTAAAATTAACGTGACCGGTAACCTCCAGGTTATCATAAATGTAATGTATTTTCAATTTGGAGCTTTCTTTGAGAAGCCTGTTTTCAGGGTTTTGTTTTGGTGTTTTGCTTTAGCAGCTTATAATGACAGCAGCACTGACTTTGAAGTCACTTTTTTGTTTCCAACAAACCTATACCCTGCATACATTTCTCTGTCATTCATCTAAAATATTCTTTCCTCTTTCCAAATCACTAGAATATCTTTTCTTCATATTGAATTTGTGGTAAGTCTGTATTTGTTGTCTGCTATGCTAAGATGCGGTTACGTGAAGATGTTTTCTCTGTAATTTATGTAGATGGGCAGATACCAGTTCTGCAGTTTCAGTGGGACTATTTTCCTGTCAAACCTAACATGGTTTTACAAACCAAACTAGGCAGCATGTATGCTTTTATAAAACTGTTAGGTGAAAGGATGCAAAGAATCTGAGTTTATTTGAGCAGCTGGAAAGATTCCTGATTTCTTGATGTGAACTATAATTTATATGCAGAACATGCCTTCAGTCTGAGCTTCAGAATTGCCCTTCTAAATATGTAGTAATGTAACAGCTATTAGCGTAATATATAATTAATAATTAAATAATATAGAGTCATGAATAATAGCTATTACATTGCAGGTAATCAGTTATACCATGAACACAGGTAGCAAATCCTATCTGTACTGTATGGGTGGTTTGAAGGAAGAGTTTTTCAAGGTTTTTTTATGTTACAGATAAAAGAAAATCCAAGAATCAAAAAGTATCAGAAAGTGGAAGAGGAAAACGATACTCTTACAAGTTACCTCAGGAGTACAATATAGAAACCATTGTGGTGGCTGATCCAGCTATGGTTTCATATCATGGAACAGATGCAGCCAGAAGATTTATTTTAACCATCTTAAACATGGTAGGAAATTTAAAATCAATTTTGGCTTTTTGCTGACTGAAAAGGCATGATTTCATTGCTCCTTTTAATAATCCTCTCTCAGCACCTGTAAGGGACATTCAGTACATGACCATCAGCAAGCTGTTAAGACTTACTCCATGTGTTTTGCAGCCTAGAGCCACGATGCTGCAGACTTGTATCTTAGGTGTCTGGTCTTATAACTTCAGGGTAGCCAGAAAGTGAGAGCCAAACAGCATGATTTTTTGTTAGAAGCTCATTATGTTGTTGGGAAGGCTGGGATATTGGATGGTTTCTGATGATCTGTACTTGTTATTAAGATACATTGTTGAGAAATTGAGATTGTTGTTGAGAAAGATTGTGTGATCATTAGTGGCTGAAAATAACTAGAGGTAATGCACTTGAACAATTACATCCCCTCCTGTTTGTGTCTGAAGCTGTTGTGTGCTCATTTGATGCATAAAGCAGTAAAAATTAGCATCTGCAATGTACAAGAAAAGATTCTTCTAAGGACAGAGCCTAAACTGTACAATAAATACAAACTTTAACTATTCTAAATGGTAGCTATTGCCATGTCCTGGCTCAGATCACTGGGGACACAATCCTGGATTTAGCTGAATAGAAATTTTCATGTGAATAGTGTTATATGCATGTGTAAATAGTTGAGATATGGGCTACAGTTCATAAAGTGGTCATGGCCATTGAGGGGAAAAGGACTATTTTGTGCTCCCAGTGTAAATAGTGCCTAAACTCTGTTTTCCCTTCGGAAGACTAATACAATACATTCTGTTCAAATTATGAAGAATTAAAGCAATCACAGTAAAATATTAAGTTCTGTTATTTTTAGTCTACAGTGTGTTGTGTGCAATACAAGCAGAATATATTTTTATTTACTGTTTTTTATCTTAGGTTTTTAACCTTTTCCAGCACAAGAGTCTTGGACTGCAAGTAAATCTTCGGATAACTAAGCTTGTCCTCCTTCATGAGACTCCAGTAAGTATATCTTACCTTTCTCTTAGCCTGTAGAAGGTAATGCAGCTTACTTTGTTGCTTCACAAAGGCTTGAGATAGTGAGTGACTAATTCACAAATTTTCTCAGCTTTTGAACATTATTGTCCTGGTTTCAGCTGGAAGAGAGGATTTCTTCCCTAGTAGCTGGTACAGTGCTGTTTTGCCTTTAGTATGAGAACGATGCTGATAACCCAGAATCATAGAATCATAAAATAGTTAGGGTTGGAAAGGACCTTAAGATCATCTAGTTCCAAGCCCCCTGCGATGGGCACGGACACTTCCCACTAAGCCCTATCACCTAAGGCTGTGTCCACCCTGGCCTTGAACACCACCAGGGATGGAGCGTCCACAACCTCCCCGGGCAACCCATTCCAATGCCTCACCGCCCTTGCATTAAAGAATTTCTTCCTCATATCCAATCTAACCTTCCTTGCATACCGATGTTTTAGTTCTTGCTTAGTAGCACTTACTCTGATCAAGGACTTTTCAGTCTCTCATGCTGTGCCAGTGAGGAGAGACACAAGAAGCTGGGAGAGAGCAGAGACAGGACACCTGGCCCAAACTAGCCAAAGGGGTATTCCATATCACAGCACTTGATGTCCAATATATAAACTGGGGTAGTTACCCAGAAGGGCCACATTGCTGCACAGAGATGGGATGGGTATTGGTCAGCTGGTGGTGAACAGTTGTATTCTGCAGCACTTATGTCTGGGTTTTTTTGTTGTTTTTAACTCTTGTTTTTAATGCTGTTGAACTCTTTGTTATTAAACAGTAGTTAGTTATTTCCGTTATTATTAGTAATATTATTACTTATTTTAATTATTAACCCATAGGGTTTGCCCTTTTTTTTCTGATTATTCTCCCGATCCCACTAGGGCTAGGGGGGTGTGTGCAAGCAGCCACATGGTACTTTGTTCCCAGCTTGGGTTAAACCATGGCAATTATTAGTTATTTACAGTGCTGAGCAGCCCCAATAAAGATTAAGCTTCTCCTAATTAATGTGCTGCACATATTGAGATTTTTCTGTTCTTGCAGTTGGAAGTCAGTCAAGCAAATTTTCCGTGTGGAAATCAGCTAGTTCTTAATAAAATCTGGCTATGCTCTGCTTTTTGGGTATCTCTTTTAAGCATGGTGGACAGTAGGAGGAGAATTGGTCAGCCAACCCCTAGACAAACACTATTGCAACTTTCAGGGGTTGTATTAAATCCTGTTCTTCATTCTGGGGAAAGGCAAGTCAGCTGATACCTGATTGAAACTTTCTATTAACCTATGGTTTGTACATCATATTTCAGGGCAATGTCAACTTGATGTCTTGTTTCTTTTCTACAAAATATTATATTCTTTTAGTACTTAGTTAATAAGACAAAAAGATTCTCTTATCTTTTTTTTTTTGTTTTTAAAATATTTTATTTTTCCAGTGAATATGAAAGAATATCTTTATTCAGTGTCCTCTCAGCAGGCGGAGAAGTCTCATTTCCTGTTCAGATTCTGAATCTTCACATCATTAATATTTCATCATTATGTGTGGTAAAAATCAGCAAATATTGAGTCAAGAGTTCAGTGAACAGATCCACTGTATGCCACTCAATGCACTGTCTTCACTTGTATTTTTAACATGAGAAAAATGTGGTCTCTGCTGCTGAAATTCAAATCATTCTGCTGAAGATACTATGCCACAAAAAGGGGAATGCTTTTGATAGTCAAAAAGTGTTCTTAGTTCTATTTACAGAATCATAATGTTAATAAAGTTAATAATTTTTTATTTCTAGGCAGATATGTATATTGGCCATCACGGAGAAAAAATGTTGGAAAGTTTTTGCAAATGGCAACATGAAGAATTTGGCAAGAAGAATGATATACACTTAGAAATGTCAACAAGCTGGGGAGAAGACATGTCTTCAGTTGATGCAGCCATTCTGATCACAAGGTAAAATACTGAAAGATGAGCATTGAAAAATAAGCAGTGGCCTAATGCATAGATAGGCAAAAGAAACTAATAGATTACCAATAGAGATTCTGTTTTGCAATGAGGAAGAGTACAACTTAAGTCTTCTTTGCAGAACTCAAAGATGATGGTAAAGTGGTGGTAAAGATGGTTCAGAAAGCAATAGTTGCAAGCTGGTAAATATCTGAAATGACAAACAGGTCACTCTTGTGTTTTCTTTGGCTATATTGCTAAGGCCATAGGTTAGATGCCTCTTTCCATGTGCCTTCCATTTAAAGGAGACAGAACACACAGACCTGTAGATCCTTTCATTCAGAACACAAACACGTATTCAGATAATTCAGAGCTGGACTGGCATGACATTAGGCACATTATTGAGTTTTGCTTCGCTCCAGTGGATCTAGAACTAGTATGTTTCATTGTGTACTAAAGATACTTCATGTACACAGTATGTACTCTGTAGCCATAGGGATGTGATCCCAGATCAGCTGTTTCTTATAACTCTGAATTACCAGGCATTTAACAGATTTAGAAGGAAATATAGCTCCAGCTTATCTCTTTCCTCCCTAGCAGATGCTGTCATGGCTTAGGCTGTAAGTGGTGCACAGGGGGGTTCATCTTGATGTTTATGCAGCATAGCACTCATCCAAAGAAAAGGACAGAATCATAGGCCTAGGCTTGGGCTTAGTGGTATTTTTTGAGGCTGACCTTGGACTGTTAGACTTTCAGAGTCCCCTTCCAAAGAAAATTCCAGTGATTGGATATATTGTAAAACAATTGTTCTGTCCCATGATTCCCTGAATTTCCATTTTGAAGAGTCTGTCACATACTGGAGAGAAACAAAGAAGTCCAAATTGTCTGGTGACAGTTTTGTTGATACTTTTGCTATTTGATCCGATGTCTTCATTAGAAAAATGCACACCATCACTTCTTACTCTGTGCCATCCTTTTCTATTTGTTGTCTTTGTCTTATGGATTGCTGGGTATTTAAAGGGTCCGATTAGTTTTTGCCACGTCTATATGTTAGTTAAGCAGTAGTCCTTCACACAGGCTCCTCTGAACTACCATGGAAGATGTGAGGAGTAATGTTCTCTTTAACAGATTTCCATTAGGTCATCAGAAAGCATACTTGGGATGACAGGCTGGAAAGAAATTTTTCAGATTAAGACTCCTAACTGATTTTAATAACAGTGAGTGTGTTGGTGGGTGAAGAGTCTAGATGGAGAAGGAAAGATATAAATAGTAGGAAAGAGTGAGCAAGGGCCAATGCATAAAGGGTGAATGGCACTGAGTTGATGATCATCGCTAAGAGACCTTCTTACAGCTAATTGTACTTTGTGCCTCTTCAAGGATAATTGAGCAATTGCATGCTGCTTGGATGCTAGAAATGTGGGATTGTTGACTGATCCCTCTCCTATATCCAGCTCTCCTATCTGAGACATGGAAGCAGTCAACAGTAGCAGCAGCTTGAGGGAATATCGGGTGCTTCAAGCCTACATCTGCCAGGAGAGTAAGTCTAGGGCTGCATTCTTTAGATGGGAGAGATATCTTAAAAATAGTAGTCACTATGAAGTAAAGTATGTAACACGTTTTTCCTCTCATTTTTTCATCTTCACCTTAACCAACCTTTATGGGAAGATGCAGAAAAAATTTGAACTGATGCAAGTGAGGTCTTAGTTAAGTAGTTGGGAGGCAGTGGTCTGGAAAGGTCTTTAATAGCCAGTCTGTTTGAACACAGACATTTTTGAATTTCATGAAGCATTTCTAAATGGTAAAAAAGCTTTAGAGAGCATATATTAAGACATAATTTTCTGGTGTACTTTATAATAATGATGTTCTAATTTCACAGAATCATAAAATGGTTAGGATTGGAAAGAACCTTAAAGAGCATTTGGTTCCAACCCCCTTGCTATGATCAGGGGCACTTTGACTAGGTCAGGGTGCCCAAAGTCATGTCCAGTCTGGCCTTCAGCACGGCCAGGGATGGGGCAGGCACAGCTTCTCTGCGCAACCTCTTCCAGAGCTTCACCACTCTCACAGTAGATAGTTTCTTCCTAATATCTGATCTAAATCTACCCTCTTTCAATTTAAAGACATTCCCTTGTTCTTTCGCTCTATGTCTTTGTACAAGGTCCCTCTCCAGCTTTCCTATAGGCCTTCTTTAAGTGCTGCAAGGCTGCTATAATGTCTCCAAATTTCTTGTAGGGCCCCTTTAGGTACTGGAAGATTGTTGCAATGTATCCCCAGAGCCTTCTCTTCTCCAGGCTGAGCAAGCCCAGCTCTCTCAGCTTGTCTTCACAGGAGAGGTGCTCCTGCCCTCCGATCATCTTCATTGCCCTCCTGTGGACTTGCTCCAGAGTTGCCTGCAATGCTTTACCAGTCAGTTTCAGTACAGTTTTTGGAGTAAATCTGTGATCAGTGTTAAGGAAATTGAAGTAGAGAGCAGCAAAGTGATTGGTTGGATGTCAGATAGCAAGGCAGTGCTGGAGCCAGAAATTAAAGGTCTGTTCTTTTGACATTTTTATTTCTTCAGTGGTATTACTCTCCGAACTGTACTGCCTCCCATCTCAGAGCTGCTTTAGCTGTTAATAAATCATACCAGTGCAGTTTGCTGACTGTGGGAATGTTTTGCTAATCCAGGCTCCCTCTGCACATTGTCAGGTTTATGGTATAGCTGACCCCGTGTGTGGCTCTACTTATGCATTTTGTTAATTCAGAGTCTCATTCTGTTTTACAAACACAGAACAAGATTCTTTGTCAGAACTTCCAAACAGCTTTGGACAGCAGACCTGCTTTACTGAGGGAAATAATTTTTTTTAGACAGATGAACACCAACTGCTTGTTATTGCTCAAGTAAAAATGTAAAGTTTTGGTTATCTAACACGTTCTGTGGCAAGCCTCCTAAAACTTACCCATACCTCCATTTTTGTCTTGCACAATAATAGAACAGCAAGAGTGCTTTGAAAAAGCTTTCCTGTGCTTTCACATGCCAGTTGTGTGTAGTAACCAGAAGAGTTAGAATTGAAGTAGTGAGTGTTCCACAGCGATAATTTGTAATGCTTAACTACAAAGAACAAAATATGTTTGTAATAGAGACTGTTACTTAACAGTCAAAGAGCTGTCATAACCTGTTCATGAGAAAGGTACTTTTCAAGACTTACTCTTGCATTTGTTATATAAAGCAGAAGGCAAAACCAGCTTCTCCCCATGACTTTCTTTGCTATAATGGTACATATGAATCTGCTACCAATTTGTTTGTTTCATTTTATTGAGCTCCTATTTCAGCCTGTGAGGTTTTGTTTGCTTTCCTTTTAAATTGGCTTGTTCTGATGAAGTAATGTCTTCTTTAAAATATGGTGCCATAAAGTAGAAGGAAGACAGAAAGGAAAAGTTTGAATAGTGTGTTTAAAAAAGATCCCTAGGAAGTTTAGTGTCGGGTTAAAAGGTAAGACAATTTGGCAGAAAATAAACTGCCTTGTGTTCCATCTGGTCCTCAGATATTAGAGGGGCTGGGTGCAGCTGAGTTTAGATTCTGAGTAATGCCCAATTTACCACTAACAGTCCAGTCATGTTCAACGTATTGAACAGTCATGAGTCCAGATGCAGTAGTAGCGCACTTCACCTTCAGTCTAATCATGCTCATGAACTAACATGGCCACAGTGAAGGATTTGGGTCACATTTAATGGGAAAAATATTATGATTTATTCACTTTTAATGGGAAAATATTATTATTAGCTACTTAAACAATGCAGTTTATTGAAGCAACAGATACAAGTTCTTATGGATTGCCGGTGATAAATACACTGTCTGCAAAAGCATGTGCCAATAATAGTTATACAGGCACATGATAAAGTTATGAAAAAAACAGCCTGGATTTAAAATGTAAAAGTGAAAAGTAACTATAGATAGATTCCTAATTTTCCCGGGGAAGCACTTGGTAGAGTGCATGTCTTACCCAAAGACGTCCCTATGAGGGGAAAGGAAGGTCAGCCTGTTGACTGGTCCCAGGAGTCAAGGGTAATCTGCTGATTGAATCTTCCTTGACTCAACCACAATGATGTCTTCCCTGATATTCCCCCTTCCTTGGGCCATTTTGTGCTATTTTTCACCTTCAGGGTGGAGCTTGAATGACTGTAGTCATACATACCTTAATTATTATTGGTGTAAAATTCTCTCTCTTCGCTTTTAAAGGTATAAACCACAAAGAATTCAAAGAGCATGCTCAAAGAGGGGTGGACTCACTTTGGAGGCAGGTAGCATTGGAGAGGGAGGTGTGTTTTTTGTATTAAAATGCATTCTAATGAAGCAATTTTTGCACAGAGGACAACATTTCGTCAAAAGATGACAGGCTGTTAGCTCAGGGTAGCAATTATGCAGTTTATTGTTTTTTAGTACCACCTAGTTCCCATCTCTGCTGGTGTTGTGACAGAGTGTGGCCACAGAATCTCCACTCCATTCCATCCTCTGTCAGTGTGGCCACTGGAACCTCTGTGAATTCCTGGCATACCAGGTGTAGCCTGGAAGTCCATTTTTCCTTTATGTGTGAACAATGCTACATTTTAAATATAAGTTTAATTTCTAATTATTCCACAGCGAGGTATAAGGATAATGTGATAATTAAGACAGAAATGTTTTCAGGATTCTTGTTAAAACTATCATAAATAGGCACTATTACTTTAGTGACATACATATCAGTACTTTTCTCTGAGGAAAAAATATACCATGGTTCATCAACACCCTCCTTGTCTTTAAAGTTACAGAGTGTGAGGGCACGGAGATAAGCCTTATGTCTGATGGCCATTGAGGTGATATTACTAGTTGCTGTCTGCATAGGCTGTCAAACCTGAATGAGATTGCTGAAAGGCAGCAAAAGGCCCATGGCATCCATAGTTCCTCTGTGACAATGCTTAAGTTCTTATATTGCTCTTGTTGTGAACAAGGTAATGAATCCTTTGAAGTGTAACCCCTCCCCCCAAAAAAACCCCTGATACAAGAATGAAACAGAATCTACCTTCACTTAAAAATTATGTATCATGCTGTTTTTCCAGTGTGTAGGTCAATGTGTGTCACAGTGATTTTTAGAAAAATGTGTAAATAAGAAAATAATTTTTAAAAAAACAAGTTCTGTGTTCTTCTCAGAATTACCATTTTTGCATGTGCTTGTGTTAGAAAGCAGACCTCTGATTTTCCTGGCATCAGATATAAAGTGATATTCCATGTTCACAGTGTGCATCAGCTGTTCATTCATATTGATCTGCAGTATTGTCATGGTTTAAGCCCAGTCAGCAACCCAGAATCACACAGCCTCTCACTCATTCCCCCCTCCTTTCTTCCCACCCACTCCCAGAGGGATCGGGAAGAGAATCGAAAGAATGTAACTCCCCCAGGTTGAGATAAGAACAGTCCAGTAACTAAGGTATAACACAAACCACTGCTGCTACCACCAATAACAATAATGATAAGGGAAATAACAAGGGAAAAGAATACAACTGCTCACCACCCACCGACCAATATCCAGCCCGACAGAGCAGTGATCTAACTCTTCCACGTCCCTACTCCCAGTTTTTACATCCCTTGCATGACGTGCTGCGGTATGGAATACCCCTTTGGTCAGTTTGGGTCAGGTGTCCCATCGCTGCTTCCTCCCTGCTTCCCCTACTCCCTGGCAGAGCATGAGGCTCCGAAAGTCCTTGGTCAGAGTAAACATTACTGAGCAGCAACTGAAAACATTGGTGTTATCAGGGCAGTTCCCAGGCTGAAACACAGCACTGCACCAGCTACTAAGAAAGAGAAAAATGACTGCTACTGCTGAACCCAGAACAAGTATCTGAAGTCTCTTTGCTCTGGGTGATATTTAATTGAAACAGTGCTGCAAGGCATTTTCACTGTAAGAAACTGCTTCGTTCTATAAAATATATAAAGTCATAACACATAGATTTGCTAAATATTGTTTCTCTGGCAATCATTCAAACTCTCCAGAACTCTTCCCAAAGTGTGGACAAGAATTTCTTAAGCTTTGCTATTATACATGCCTTCCAATGCACAAAAGTACTGCAGTTCTTTTTCTTTTCCTTTTACTACCTTTCTGATGATTACGTTTTGAAACAAACCAAACCAAAGACATGTCCTCAAGAAAATCAGAGGCAGAAGATTGTGCAGACAGACACTAACATTACAGAGCACAAAATAGCTGCAGTCTTTGGCAGTCCAAAATCGTTGAAATGTAATGGGGTGGAGATTGAGTTATTAAGATGCTACTTCTGACCTTGAACTTCTAGTGAAATTCAGCTCTGGAAAAATGAGTTCTTGCAAGTGTATGATGAGAGATTAAATTTTCTTAGTTTTGTTTCAACAGTTGTGGTTTTTTCATTACCACAATTTCAGTACTGCCCACTGTATATTTTTGCAAAGTTTTATGATTTACTGCTTGGGGATTTTTTTACATCAACAGCAGACACTAAGGGAGTTCATGAGAATCTTAAATGCCCTTAATATTATTTGCTAATAGGATTGTAGATGCATCAAGAACCATGCAAATGTGAAAAGAGCATAATTTAGAATCAACAGTGTCTTTTTTAAAAGTCACACAATCTTGTATATTTATCACTTTAATCTCAAGACATGTAATTTAAAAGTCATACTAATTTTAAATCATCACATGCTGTTTGTTTTAGGGTTGTTATTTTTTTTTTTTTAAGTTCAGGGTGTCTGAAGTGGTGCTTGTAATAATACATGTGAGAAAAATATGTTAGAATTTACCTGTTTCTGTCAACTTTATGTTTTGAACTTTAGTGTTCAGGCTGCGTATGTTCTGTTCATTTGCACAGATCTTTCCATAGCATTACACATTACAGAACAGATTTTTTTTTTTTTTTTTTCTATGAACAAGGGTTTTTTTTATTCTAGCTAACATCCCATGAATAAGTTTATGGAGAACAGCGCAGTTGGCAAATTCTGTTTAAAATGTGATTTCTTAATAGTTAGGAAATAGTTTAATCCTAATGACTGTTAATAAGGTAATTCTACCAGTCCTTATCTGAGGTATTGCTGAAGGATACAACTTGGACAAATTACAAATCACTATCACTGTGCCTTTTGCTGACAGTTTTGTTTCTTTGTTTGTTTTGGTTTCTTTTGGTTGTTGGTTCTGTTTGGGGTTTTTTTCCTGCATATAGTCTTTGCTTTTCATTTAAAATGCAGCATGATTTAGTTTTAGGTGGTCCTGCAAGGAGCAGGGAATTGGACTCCATGAACCTTATGGGTCCCTTCCAACTTGAAATATTTTATGATTCTGTGATACAGACCTAAACTGAATTTTGGCTCTTTGATTTAGTGCAAGTCCCTGACATTAAATTCAGTTGGTTATTTTTACATTTTATTTTTCTGCTGAATATCAAAGTTAGGCAATCTCAAAACAAAGATTTCAAAGAAAGGAAAATTAACTTTGTCCTGAAGTATACCATGGCCACCGTTATGTACTTTCAGAATGGACAGTTGTGTCCTATTTCTAATTTTTGTTATGTCAGCTTTCAATCATGGATCTCTTTATACCCTCAGCTGCTGTTAGAAAGCTCCTCCCTGTGGAAATACTTGTAGATTCTGCTCAAATCAGAACTCATCTTTCTCTTAGATTAGTTTAGAGAGGTTTCTAAGCCTGTTCCTCCATGTGTAATCATTCTTTTAGCACTTTCCAAACCTTTTCCTATTACCCAGATTGTTTTTTTGAAGCATAAGTGTAAAAATTGGACACAATTTTGTGTGAACGATTGTGCTGGTGCCATGTCTGATATTTTCCTGCATCTTTATCCAAGGATACTGTTCACTCCTACTGCCTGGTTTCATATGTTCTTCTCTTTTTATTGTTGTCCTCATGCTGTTGCTGTATCTGGAGAAATTTGGGGGCCTAGTTTGGCTGTATCAAAATAAAAGTTATTCAGATGACTCATCTTTAAATTTTATTTGCCTTCATTCCTATTTATAGTCTACCAGAAATAATTTAATTTTTGAACTTTACCAATAATGCTCTCCTACTGTCTTCCAGGTCATTGATTAATGCTAATGCTGTCTAGATTTTGTTGGACTCCAGTCAAAAACATCTTCCTTGGCTTTCTAACATTTCTGTGTCTGTTTTGAGATGTTAGCTGTACATTCAATTCAGTTATTTGTTCATTTATCACACTTCTGATATTTACCACGCACCTGTTATTTTTTCATTTGGTTAATATCTGTATTATCCTTTTAAGTCACAGTTCTATTTTAAAAAGCCTAAATTATATGTTAAGTATTTAAAATATTTGAACATAGTATTTAATGATTTGCTAAAATACACTGCCTTGTGCATACTGGTGCATTTCAGTTTACACTCAAAATACTAAACAGTTTCTGAAATAAATTTTATGATAGTAATATTGTCCACTTGTTTAAACTTCTAACTGAACAGTAAACATGTACTTTATTTTTTATCTAATTGATTCCAAAATTTATTTTTATTGATTTTTCAAGTGCATTTAGTAGTGAATATAATGTGCTTAGCTAGTTAGTGCATCGTTTCAAAATGACCTGTTACATGAAGAAACAAGAACATTTGCTGTATTGTCATTATTCACTTTGTATGGTACAAATAAAGACATCTGGAATGTGATGATGCAGTTATTTGCACAAGGACCACTAGTTGCAACCATTCTTTAAAAAACCCCACACTTATGGTTTGAGAAAACTTGTTGCTTGGTAAATAAGCCTCAAATATATCTTTTAAACTTGTAAGTCCTAGAATCAATGACAACAGCAGGAGTTAAACTGCAGCTTCAAGCCTACACTACTACTTTTATCAAAGTTGTGAAGTTTAGAGAAGAAATTGAAAGTAGGGTGAAAACCAGAATGAAGATCTCGTAGATTGGTATAATTTGTTACCAGGATTATCTTCTATTTCTTCTTTTCTCCAATCTATTGTATGAAATAAAATTAATTGGACAATAAAAACAATAAATAGGTCTTTTAGTATGCCAAAAACAAGTGTTAAGTTTATCTAAAATGACAAATTAGTGCAAAAGTCTGGATTCTTTAGTCTTCCTCTGCTATTTTTGATGTCTTCTGTTGTATATCCCATCTACACTTCAGAATTTATTTTAACAGAGACTGTAATGAGTTACTTTATATTTAGAAATTGGATAGTTAATTTTTGTTTACTATGAAGGCCCTACATAATGCTATATTATTTGATTAAAAATGCACTAACTAAATACAATTTTCTGAAACAATGAATTAGTGGTTACCCATTCTTGCTTCAAATTCTTTTCTAGGCTTACATAGCATGTTCAAGCTTGGAAATCAGTCCCGATATCTCATAAAAGTTCCTTTTTTCTCTCACTTAAATAAGGACCAGTTTTCCCTTCCATATGCATTTAGAGTAATGAACATTGCTGATATTGGTTAGAAAATGGGACTAGTGTGCTTTAAGCAGCTTCTTGCTGTCAGACTTGGTTACTAACTTACACCATGAACTCTTCTATTTACATTAATGGGAATGCTAATATCTTTGTGTATTTTGCTAACAGAAGGAGAAGAAGAACAAAGACTCTCAGTGGCTTTCCTGAGGTCTTTGTGGTGTACTTTATTGCTCTATTTGATACCTCCTCTTACTTGGAATAGTCCATATCCTGTGTTTTGTGTAGTTTCAGTATGCCAATTCCTTATTTGTACATATACATATATAAAATATAAACATGTATACATATGTGTATCTTATATATACACACAAGAACATCCTTACAATATGATGGAATATTCAAGTTACCATGTGGGAATTAGAGAATGGTTTCTGTGAGAGTCACTGGTAAATCTAACCAGAGCTGTAAATCTTTACTAAGGAGCCTAGTCTCAAATGTATGTAATGTGTTCATATTCTTGGAAATTAAAGGAGGTATTACATTCTTGCAATGTAAATCAGGAACTAAGAATGTTTTATTGTACATCCCTCTTGCTAAATCATAGCAGTACTATTTCCCTCAAGCCCCATAATGAAACTCTGGATGGATAGCATAGTCATAGTCACAGTCAGCCAAGAAAGAAAAACAAAACAAAATCAGCTCAGTAAGTGTATGAAAACAAAGCTGTTACATAAGCAGAAACCTCATGAGTATAGGCAATTTTTAAATGTCAGATGGTATTCTTTTACATTTGCCCTTTTTTTTTTTTTCTTCTTGTTACATCAGTTAATATTTATGGTAGTTGTATGAGTGTGTGTGTGGAAGACAGTCTATGTCTTTAGATTGTCTTTACACATGTTCTCTTGCTTCACCGCAAGTCCCATATTTCTAATCGCTCTGTCATATTGCTTAACAAGACAATAAGTCCCTTGTGTCACATAGCACAAAACAAAGAATTGTGTTACAACCCAGTGCATTAATGCAATTTTTGCAGGTTTGAAAAAATAGAAAAACTTCCTTCTCTATCTGGTTATAGTTTCTTGTTTACCACCTTTAGTTCTGTTTCTAGGGCTTTTCAGAGTTTATCAGTTTATTCACAAGATTTGTTTCTTGCTCTATTGATCTGCTTTTCTACTCTGTAATTATCTGGAAATGGTTACTCAAGATCGAAAGCTATATATCCCCATGTCTCTGTCTATGTGGCCTTTAACAAGTGTCAGAAGTTTGCCAGCCTCTTAAGATTGCTTTGGGGTCTAAATCACTCTGTGGGAATAGTCTGTGGGAAACAAACAAGCAAAATCACAAAAAGCTGTTGGAGTAGTCACATTTATAAAAATGATAAGTATCACTAGTCCACTGTCTCATCTCAAGCACCAAACAATTCCTGCATTTAAGTTCCTGGAAAATGAGTGGTTCTATACGTGTGTATGTTTATCATTATCAATCTGTGTGTATATATATCTATGTAGCTCCCTAGACAGAATATAAAAATGAAATGTATCTGGCCCATATGGTCTCTTTCTAATAATAGAGATCTTTGCTCTTTGGTACAGTTAAAAACCAGAAGCTTCTTGAGTACATGTTGGAATGAAATTCAAGTAACTAGTTAGTATTTTGCTTAGATGCTACATGTGGTATAGAGGGTTGCTATTTGTTCTCTATTGGTTCCCTCTTCCCCTCCCAAGTTCTTGCATACCTCAGTAGCCCTATTTTTACTTAAAATAAATAAATAAAAAAAAGAGCATGAGGTATAAACACTCCTGTAAAAAGCAGCTTTTCCTTTGCTCTTTTGGTAACTTTATTACATGTCTGAGAAGAGGTAAAATAGGTGTTAAAGTGAATCCCAAGGAGATGTTGTTTAACGCAGAAATTAAATATTAATTCCACTTAATGCAATTGAGCAGTTTTATTTATAGAGTGATGGCTGGACTAAAATCTCTGTAGGAGATAGGATAGTCTTCTTCAAGTGAATTAATTTGTAAGTTTCCACTACTAGGATGAGATAACTTAGTGTTAATGTTTCTCCAGAATGTACTCCTATTAGTAATGCTAACCATTGACTTTTCTTTTTTTTGGCTTTCTGACTCTCACTTCTGTTTTAGATGCTGGATTACAATGCTGCATTTAGATCTCATATTAAATACTAAAGATATTTTCTGGTTGAATGCAAGAAAAGACTAACTCTAGATTTGTTGCATTTCAAGGTGCCTACATGGGGAAAAACAAACCAAACCAAACCACCTCACCCCTCCCTCTCCCCCCCCCAAAAAAAATCAAACAAACCAAAACCTCAGAAATTAGGTACAATTCAATATAAATGTATGGTATATGTTTTGTCACCTGAGTACTCCTAAATCAGTTCTGAGAACTGAAGTATAAGTGTTCTGGTTAATCCTGGCCTTTGCTTCCCCATGCTTTTTGTGGAATAATGGTGTTTTGTTTTTATTCATTGAGCCATACAAAATATTTGAAAATAGGTTACAGAGTCCTTACCAGGCTGACAGCTCTGCTTGCTTAACATTTTTCTTTTCCCCCCCAATTCTAGGAAGGATTTCTGTGTACATAAAGATGAACCATGTGATACTGTTGGTAAGTAAATAAATTTAAGACACTGTGTGTATAAACCACTTCATACTGTAAGCGTTACATAAATAAAGACGCAAAACTAAAAGGTGGTGCAGCATCTGTGATGGATAGCAGCGGTGATCAATAATTAGCTGAAATTCAAAGTACATCTCAAATGCCAGTAATATGTTGTTAAGTTTGTATATGCTTCTAGCAAAATTATATGTTTAAGTACAGTATTTGCATCTCATTCATTGAACAGTTTTAAATATTTTTCTTTTTAATTTCACTGACAGTTTAATACAAAATTCTTTAAACCTTATTAATTCAGAATATGAAGCTAAACAAGTTTTTATGCATTGGGTTTATTTTGGTGCAACCATGTCTATGATGTTTAAAAAAGTTTCCGTAGTAATAATAGAAGACTGATGCAGTGTTCATGAACTATGTAACTTCAGAAGAATACAGGATGTGAACTATTGTGTAAGGCATCTTCTGACATCTTAAACTAAGTTAAATGCTAGCTGACTTTTTCTATCAATTGTCATTAATTTAGTTCACACCCTTTAGGGAATACAGTTTTTCAGTGCCAATGTCTGGTGGAAAAGGTAGCAAAAGTTAGCAATTCTTCTGTTCATTTGTAATTCTGAATTAAAACGTGCCATGACACTAAATGAAGGATGTCACAGCATGTTTTTACCCTAGAGTTTCATTTGGCTAATAGAAGTTTTTAACAGTTCTGTGTATGTAAATACAAGTATTCAGATCCTAAATTGTTTCGGTAAGATTATAATAACAGTAATGGACTATTAACTGTTATCATGTTTGTGCTCCCTCTTAGGTAGAGGAGAATCAGCCTATTTTCTCCCCCTTTAATTTCAGGGCAAAGGTTTGGGGAGAATTCTTATGCAAATTGTACAATGCCACAACTTGCTCATCCTTTTACTGCTGTATCATCCCCCGTCAGTGTGAACGTGTCTGAGGCATGGATGTGAATGAGAATCCTTATAAATGAAGGAGGGTATGTTTCTCACAGCAGTTAGTGGTTAAGAATTCATAGTATTCTTCCACTATTTGGTATCTTGGTCTTAGGTGAATTTCATATGACTGGTTAGTGCTCAGAGGGATTTATTTTTGTCTTGTAAGTGAAAAATGTTTCCTTCCATCTGACAGAGAAAGCAGAGTGACAAGGAATCTTCAGCAACTTATGCTGACCTAAGTTGAAGATCAAATATGGAGTACTTCCAGTATATCTAAGTCAAGATAGGTTGATGTCTAGATTTCACAGATAAAGTGAATGTATTCAAGGATTTTGCCTAATAAGTGTTTCCTCTTTGGTTGATCCTTGGAAATAATGTTATGGCTATTTGTCTCTTAATTTATCAATGCAGTTTTAAATGAGATAAGTTTGTCATTCAGAACACTATGATGAAGAAGCTCCGAAGAAATTTGGAAATAAGTCAGTGCGGTAATTGTAAGTGCACAGGAGGTAAAGAGTTTGCAGTCTCAATATAGTGATAAGCAAAATGAAGTAGAGACCTTGGCTGTCCAGTTTGGCATTTTGTGGAATGGCTGTTGTGGACCTTTCCTCTCTGCTTATTGTTTAGAATTTCTTCAGGAATTGAAAAATAGTTCATATGTGTAGTTCTTTCCATACCGCTACAGTTGTGCAGCAAAACCCAAGGTAATTAATGTTGCTCCATCATTTATTACATGAATTTAATAACTAGTTTTCTAGTTGAATGTAGCACCTTTCTGTGAACTGTGTATCATTTCTTCCATGCACATTGACAGCACTGTAAGTCTATACTGATTTCTAAGAAGATAATGTCTTTCTTTCGGAAGCTCTTGTCCACCATCAGCCATGAGCTAATCCAAGAAAGAATGTTCAAAAACCAGGGAGAACTTTGTGCATTTCTCTTGAAGAGAATTTTAAAATTGTCTTATTGGCATGGATGTATTACATCAGTATATTAAGGATTGCAAGTGTATATCCAAAATTGTTAAAAAATGCATGTAGGTAGATGGTGGTTTCAATTTAGCATCTTTTAGTTTACATTTCCCTAGGAAAACACAAATGGTGCTTTTTAATCTTTGATTAGATCATGAGTAAAAGTACACTGAAAGGTAAGAAAGAGAAGTTTGATCTTACTCACGCAACATGTTTATAGGCAACGGAGAGAGCATATTCTGGGGATATTTAATATATTGTACATTATAGAATTTATCAAAGAAAGTAATGTAGTATAAGTTGTGCAGTTCCCAGCTCTCAAGAACTAGCCACTCCTTCCCTTCCTCCCCTGCAAAAAGAAAAAGAAAACAAACAAACAAGCCCAAAAGAATGCTCCACAATGCAGACTTTTGTCAGCTGTAAGCAGTGGCATAAGGCAATTCTCTATGAAATGTTAACATAATTGTACCTTTATGTGAGCCAGTCCAGGTGATTTTTGTTATGCTTTACACAATCCAGAAACAAAAGTCACGAGAAAGGAATATTTACAGGACAGACCTCAGTAGTGGAAAGGATTGTCATGTTAGATCATAGTTCTTTGCAGTGATAGATACTAAACAGACAAATAGTGGATTTATTCTTTTTTCATTAAATGCCAAGACTCACAGTTTTCAGACTAGTTATGAGTACCCTCTTAAGCTTGATGGAGCAAGTGCCAGTATTCTGTTACATAGACAAAGTTTTCATGTATTTAGGTGACAAATAAAATGTGGTTTAGTGCGAGGTGTCCCTGCCCATGGCAGGGGGGTTGGAACTAGATGATCTTAAGGACTTTCCAACCCTATTCTGTGATTCTGTACTGTCTTTGCTGTCTTGTTGTACTCAAAGTACAGAGCTTATGCAGGTTTCAGTTAGCACTTTTTCTCTTAAAATGACAGTGAATTGCATGAAGATTTAGTGATTTACGGGTAACATTAACCAAGACCTCTGTTAACCAGAAAAGAAATGTTTACTCAAAATCAAAACCATGTCAAAACTCCCGAGAAATACCTTATTTCACTCTTGATTTTGAAGAAAAATAAATTGTGCCAATCTTCCAAACACTCTTTCACAAAAGCATTTAAGGTGGACAGATATTAGAAATTTTTTCCATAATGATAGGAAACATGTTTTGGAAAGTTTGTAAAATCTTTACATTCTTATTAATGAGAAAAACTTCTGGCTCTCTTGATGATTAAACACGAAATGTATGAATACTTCATATTTGATAATTTTGAAAGCAGGCATACATAGAAGTAATTCTGAATTTTATTCTGTTTCCCAAAGTTTGTTGAAGTTTAGAAAATAAAATGGTTTTATGTCATGCTTTTCATGTATATATTAAGTATTATAGTAATGTTAGAAATGTTTGGAAAGCTTCACTGTAGACAGAGAAGTTGGGGGGCTACTTTCTTGCTTCACAGTGTAAATCCAGAATAACTCAAATTAATGCCTTCCTTCACTAATCTTATGTTTCTGTAAAACAATAAGCTACATTCTCATGTGGTGTCAGTCAACCCAGGTCAACTGATTTCAGCTAAGCTACTCTGATTTCAGCACTGGCAATTGTCGCAGCCTCAGTCAAATTCTTTCTGGGCAGAAAATCACAAGGGAATTGTTTTAGGCTAAAAGTTGATCACACCCAAGTGTTCTTGAGCTTCCTCTGGTTGGTTGGCTGCAGCACTCTTTGATTTTTATTGTTTTCCCTTGCTATTCTGCTCATGTGTACGCTCCGTGCCTGCTGTTCCTGCAAAGAAGTGAGATCCTATTGCTCTGCCACTGATTCTCACAGCTCTTCTATTGCTTAAAGACAGGCTTTGGACCTTGCTTTACTCTTTACTATGGACATACTATGATTAAAACAGGGAGCTTGTCTGGGGGCGGAAGAATATGTAGATGTTCTTCAAATTAATTTACTTTAGCTAATTTAAAAATTGGTTTATACCTGTAACTGTCCAAGATTCTTTTTCCCCAGAAGGCAACTAGTTTTTGGGAATGCAGCATTTCTGTCCTCTGAACAGGTTGTATTAGTGTAGTCAGAAGGATCTATCTTTTAAATGTGTGGTAAATTGGAGTGTTGTTCTTTTTCTTGTGCTGTAGACAGGTAAAATTATGAGTCTAGATGTCTTAACAAATTTCTGAAAAGTCTAGAAATAATTCAGTTGTTGATTTCCAGAAAATTAAGTCTTAACTAAAGGGATCAGCATGAAAAGTGAACTGGAGTCTAATGCATGCTGCATGATTCTCATGTATGCATCTTCTGGTGTTATATTGGAGTAACTGAAAGGTGCAGTGATTCATAGGGCACCTTGTTAGTGGGTTATTGCACAAACCTCAGTACTAGCGGATGGAAATCAACAAGATATTTTCTCACTTCCTTCAAGAATTAGGCTAACAATTAAACACAGCAACGCTATTTCCTGAAGCATGTGTATGCACATTTGAATTTCCCTTCCTTTGTCTACCTCTCCTCAGCAATTAAGGTTTTGAGTCTCTGAGGCATACTTCTTTGGGATTATATTTGTTTTTTGCTGCTAGGTACTCTCTTCTGTGAAAAAAATTGTAACAAAGAGTTCTTACTCTGAACTGTTACAGGCATGGGCAGATTGCAAAATGATGCTCATCTTCTGTTGGCATCAGTTTGAAGCCTCATTAATCTGCAGGAGCAGAGGGAGTGAATGTTTGTAAGGGAGTCTGTATTCTTTCTTTGACTGCCCCACTTGGAGGCTGCTCACAAGCCTCCCTCCGCCTTCTTTTCCAGTGTTTCATTGTGCCAGCAAAATGACTCAGATAGTCAACACAAATATGCTGTTGTGTTTAGTACAAACTGTGGTTGTTTACTTAACTTGCATACAATTTTGTTTATAGCTTCCATGCAGCTCACTATTTGCGCCAAAGCTGTAGGTTAGGTTGATGGACAGGTTCTAGCAGGATGCGTAAGAGCTGCTTATGCTCTGGATCCCTATGTTCAGGGACGCAGCAGCACTATCACATTCTTTCAGCACTATCATCTAAAAATGTGTTTCAAAAGGCACAGGCATGAGCATAATTGCTATAGGTGGAAATACTGGCAGGCAGAATGACCCACACAAGGTAAGTGAGTTAGCAAGTGAGAGAATCAGGAAAGGATATTCTTTCTCTCTGTTCAGCCTATTACACTGTCTGCTTTTGTAGTGCCTCTGGCATGCCTTCTAAGAAGATCTAAAATGTTGGTATGCTGTCATATCACTGTAAGCTCTAAGTAAATTTGCCATTAAAGAACATGTGGAGCTTGAAAATAATTTGCAGTAATTGAAAATAATTTGCAATAATCTGAAAAAAAAGTCTTCTATTTTACTACATGTAAGCTGTTGCTTTAGTAATGCTTATACTGAATATTACTTGCAGCTCCTATTGGTAGCTGTTGTTCTTCCAAGTGATCTAAGTAAGCAGAAGGATGGAACACTGGTGTGAAGACAGACTGAGAGAGTTGGGATTGTTCAGCCTACAGAAGAGAAGACTCCAGGGAAACCTTATTGCAGCCTGTCAGTACTTAAAAAGGGCCTATAAAAAAGGTGGGAACAGGGCCATTAGCAGGGAATTTAGCAGGGCCTGTTGTGATAGGATGGGGGGTGATGGTTTTAAACTAAAAGAGGGGAGGTTCAGGCTGGACTTGGGAAAGAAATTATTACTACATACAGCAAAGGTAGTAAAATATTGACGCAGTTTGCCCAGAGAGATGGTAGATGCACCATACCTGGAGACATTCAAGGCCAGGCTGAATGTGTTTCTGGGCAACCTCGTCTAGTTGAAGATGTCCCTCCTCATAGTAGGGGGCTTGGACTAGATGACCTCTGAAAGTTCTTTCCAGCTCAAACTGTTTTGTGCTTCTTTGATTGTGTAAGTCTTTATTGATTGTAGTCCAGATACCATACACTGAGCACCTGAATCCTTGTCTTATCTCTTGTATGCTTTCTGACTTTTTAGGTAATACCTTCTCTCATCGCTTTTCAAAAGTCCACAGGTGTATAACATGTACTCTATAAAATGTTGTGACCATAGTTCATGTTTCAAAAGGTTGATGATAACTAGAAAAATGTCCTACTTACTCTGATTGCAACTAAATGGCCTTTTACTGCACACAGTTAAAAAATATGCCTCTGTCAAATGAAGGTCAGGATTTTTCTCTGCATGTATAAATTGAATTTCATTTCACCTAGTATGTCAAAATTATGAGTAATTTTGAAGACAGCTTTTGCCTTAAATAGAGTGACCTCAACTGATTGTTTTGATACTGTCTTCTTACTGCAGCAGTGAGATGCTTCCTTTTTTTTTAAATGCATCTCCAGCTGACAGACCTATACTGTTTTGCACAATCACCTTTTCTTTAAAGCTGATACCATTTGCTCTTAGTCCTGGTTGAAATTTGCCAATAATGCAACATTTTAGAAATAGTAAATGGAGCTTTTCTGATGATTTATGAAAGGCATGGTTTCCAGCATTTCATTGATCTTGGAGAAGTATAAGCACGATATTTTCATTATGGTCTCCTGAACAGAAGGTAATTAACTGTGGTTTTCAAACAACACCTATTAACTTATGGTATCACAAATGAGCAGGCTTTGCTTAAAAAAAAAAAAAAAAATAAAATAAATTGAAAACTGATACTGCATCATTTGATCCTGTATTTCCAGATACTATTTTCAGTCAAAACATCAGCTATAAGAACATTTGTGACCATAAACGTGCTTCCATATAAGTTCCCAGTAAAATGCTGACATTGTAACCTCTAAACAGAACTCCCTTAAACCTCTTGTCAGGTTGTTTTAGGGGGGTGGTACAAATATGGGATATTATAAATTTCTAACTTTGGTAATAGTGTTGCAGAGATAAAAACAATAGCAGAAAATTGAGGTGCCAAGTTGGGCAGAGAAGAAATTCAGAGCAGCCCTGTGGCGAAGGACTTGGGGGTGCTGGCTTATGAGAAAATGAACATGAGCCAGCAGCGTGCACTCGCAGCCCAGAAAGCCAACCGTATCCTGGGCTGCATCAAAAGGAGCATGGCCAGCAGGTTGAAGAAGGTGATCCTGCCCTCTACTCTGCTCTTGCGAGATTTCAGTTGGAGTATTGTGTGCAGTTCTGATGTCCTCAACGTAAAAACAACATGAAACTGTTAGAAGAAGTCCAGAGGAAGGCCACAAGGATGGTCATGGGACTGGAGCACATCCTGTAAGAAGATAGCATGAGAAAGTTGTGGCTGTTCAGCCTGGAGAAGTCTGCGTGGAGACCTCATAGCAGCCTTCCAATATCTGAAGGGGGCCTATAGGGATGCTGCGGAGGGACTCTTCAGTAGGGAATGTAGTGATAGGACAAGGGGTAACAGGTTCAAACTTAAACAGAAGTTTAGATTGGATATGAGGAAGAAATCCTTTAGTGTAAGGGTGGTGAGGCACTGGAATGGGTTGCCCAGGGAAGTTGTGAATGCTCCATCCCTGGTGGTGTTCAAGGCCAGGTTGGACAGAGCCTTGGGTGGCATGGTTTAGTGGGAGGTGTCCCTGCCCATGGCAGTGGGACTGGAACTAGATGTTCTTAAGGTCCTTTCCAACCCTAACTATTCTATGATTCTATGAGTCATTGTGTTGCAAAGGATCTAAGTAGCATGAATACAAATAATAACCAGTAAGGAAACAGAGAAACTTCTGCACAATAAAGACCACAAAGTGAAGTGAAAGACCGTATCTTCCGTCCAACTTAACAAAATACCAAAGATAGATTTATTTATTTTTCTAACATGAAAGCTATAGATCCTTAATACAAAGGACTTGACCTTTTCCTCCAGAACATGCCACCAGGGATAAAGGCTTCGTCCAGCCCTATCCATTAAGATATACAACAGAAATAGGCAGGCTATCACTGTCAGTGGAGGTTAATGCTAGAAATACTGGACCTGAATGCTTAAGGCTTATTACCAATGAACAAGAAGCCAAAGAAATTGCACAGAACATGGGCAGTACATCTGTAGAAGTAAACTTCAGAAGTCTGTATCCCTGTGTTTCCACATTTATATCTATCTGGTGTCTCTCCTCTTATCCAGCAAACCAGTCTTTTGTAGTCTTGTGTAGCTGCCCTTTAAGTGGATAGGTAACAGTTTGCAAAGCAGGGTGAGCTCTCTCATGCTGAACTGTATGCTGCTGTGGCTGAACTCCTGCGGACACTTGATACTATTAATTTAAAGCTAGTTCAGGTAGATGTGTGCTGCAAAACAGGAGCCCTTGCAATGCTAACTTTGTAGGCAGGGCTAGACTTTCTGCCTTTCTAAGGCTTCTTGTGGCTAGACAGGATAGGTTTACTGGACCCTCCACTGTTTCACCGGAGGAAAACAAGGCGGGGAAGAGGTGCTTCCACTGTGTTTTTTAGTGGGCATATTTCTTTTAACAAGGATAAAGAGGCAAGGGAAGACTGTTCCCTCTCTTCCATCCCTGGCAGTGTTCAAGGCCAGGTTGGACAGAGCCTTGGGTGACATGGTTTAGTGTGAGGTGTCCCTGCCCATGGCACAAGGGTTTGGAACTAGATGATCTTAAGGTCCTTTCCAACTCTAACTATGCTATGATTCTATGACACCCAGCCGTCCACTCTGTCAGAACTGGATCCTGTAGCATGTGTCTTTTTCTATTAGCAAGTGGGTTTGGTTTGTTTCTTCTGTTGAGGCACAATTGTGGAAGAACTTAACTTAAGGCAGTTACAAATCAATACTGCAGGTTGTTGCTGACACTTCAAGGGAGCAGTGGGGATTTCTGATTGGTCAAGGAAAACATGAATCCATAAGCACTGAGGACTGTCATTTACAGTGTGTACTAACTTTTACATGCATTTTTGGTAACAAGTTTCTCCAGAAAAGTAGGCTGAAAGTAGGTGGTAGGCCAGAACTACCTCTGCAAAGGATGGTGTATAGAACTTATGTATAGGTCCTGCCCTTGACAGGTGTGAGATGTGGGCTTTTGAGAACTTCCTGAAGTTTAACAAGGCCAAATGTAAGGTCCTGTGCCTGAGCTGGGACAATCCCAAACACAAATACAGCCTGGGCAGAAAAGGAGTTGAGAGCAGCCCTGAGGACACGTACTTGAGGGTGTTGGTCGATCAGAAACTGAACATAGAATCACAGAATAGTTAGGGTTGGAAAGGACCTTAAGATCATCTAGTTCCAACCCCCCTGCCATGAGCAGGGACACCTCCCCATAAACCATGCCACCCAAGGCTCTGTCCAACCTGGCCTTGAACACCACCAGGGATGGAGCATTCACAGCTTCCCTGGG